>SJYC01024124.1:0-59508 GCA_006408675.1 Madoqua kirkii | reverse complement strand
GCATCACTACAAACAAGCTAGTGGAAATGATGGAATTCCAGTAGAGCTATTTCATAAGCCCATTAACAGGTAAAGATTTCTTAATTAGGGCTCATAAGTTACCAGCAACAAAATTTTAAAAGTGATAAATGGACTTCTTCAAAACTTAAGCATCCATTCATCATTAGACATTTTCAAGAAAATGAACAGACAAGACACAGACTGAAAGACAATATTCATAACATATGTATCTGAAGAACTGTTCTGTCTGCAGAATATGTAAAGAACTCCTACAATTTTAGTGGAAAAAAAGAACAAAAACCACCAATTAAATGGAGAAAAATTTTAAAAAAATTTGTAAATCAACTATACTTCAATAAAATTTTTTTTAATTTAACAGATGACTCACAAAGGAAAGCATGCAAATGACTAATAAATAGACAAAAAAGTTCTCAGTATCATTGGTCATCAAAACAATACAAATGAAAACCACAGACATTACTAAACACCTGCTACTATGGCTAAATTTTAAAAGAATGACACACTTTATATTGATGAGGCTGTGAAACATTCAAAAATCTCAAATATTGCCACTGAGAATGTAACATAGTACAATCATTTTGGGAGATTGCTTGGCAGTATCTTATAAAGTTACACACACAGGTATAAAATTACTGTGGCCTGGCAATTGCACTTGGGTGAAAGAGAAACAAAAGCACATTTCCACACAATATTGGCACATAAATGCCCCTTAGCTACTTTATTATTGTTAACCTCAAACTTGAAATAATCCAAATGTCTTTCAGCAAAAGAGTTATAGAATTTTGATCTATACAATGAAATACTATTTAGCAATTTTATGGAACAAACTGCCCATGGAGAGAACAGCAAAATGAACCTCAAAACCTTTTTCTGAGATAAAGAAGCCATGTCTAAAACATAAATACTATACAAGTTCATTTAGATAAAGTTCTAGAAGACGTAAAACTATTCTATGACTTTAGAAGAAGGACATTTACTGGGAAGGAGCATGAGCTAATTTTCTGGAACAATAACAATTTTCTATATCTTGTTTGAAATATGGGTAGATGTATTTGTCAAAATTACTGAACTTATGTCTTTCAGCAAAAGAGTTATAGAATTTTGATCTATACAATGAAATACTATTTAGCAATTTTATGGAACAAACTGCCCATGGAGAGAACAGCAAAATGAACCTCAAAACTTTTTTCTGAGATAAAGAAGCCATGTCTAAAACATAAATACTATACAAGTTCATTTAGATAAAGTTCTAGAAGACGTAAAACTATTCTATGACTTTAGAAGAAGGACATTTACTGGGAAGGAGCATGAGCTAATTTTCTGGAACAATAACAATTTTCTATATCTTGTTTGAAATATGGGTAGATGTATTTGTCAAAATTACTGAACTAACTTCACTTTCACTTTTGACTTTCATGCATTGGAGAAGGAAATGGCAACCCACTCCAGTGTTCTTGCCTGAAGGATCCCAGGGACAGAGGAGCCCGTTGGGCTGCCGTCTGTGGGGTCGCACAGAGTCAGACACGACTGAGATGACTTAGCAGCAGCAGCAGCAGCAGCACACTTGTCATATGTACCTTTCACTGTGTATATACTATCCCTTGATTAAAAATAAAAAGTTCTGGAAGGATTAAAGGAGCCCTTGTGTAAATATGTAAATGTGTGTAGGCATGTGTAAAAGTATATTCTAAATGGGGCTTCCCAGGTGGTGCTAGTGGTAAAGAACCCAGCTTGCCAACGCAGAGGAGCTAGAGACATGGGTTCGATCCCTGGAGGAGGACATGGCAACCCACTCTAGTTTTCTTGCCTGGAAAATCCCATGGACAGAGGAGCCTGGCAGCCTACACTCCACAGGGTCACGAAGAGTCGGACGCCGCTGAAGTGACTTAGCACATCCAGCATATTCTATATGTGCCTTTCCTCACAATATCTGCAGTAACTGCAACTCTAGATATGCGGGCCCCCTCCTCACCCAAACTCGAAGAGAAGACATTCCTTATGGAACAAGGAATGTCTGCAAGTTCCAATGCAGAAATAGAGACTTCACCTCTTGTGGTTTCCACAGTCTCAGCTAGCAGAGCCCAGCCTTGTTCTTCGTATATCTGCCTTTGGCTTATTGATCATAACTCATCACAGAGTCTGACAAACTCAATATGTCATGGACAGCTAGAGCTTTTCTTATTGCATCAGCAGGCGACCCAACTATTAGTGATCTCAGAGATCAGGATCAAAAATCTACTGTCTCATTCTAGGCTTGTAAACCTGAGCCCAGACCTCTGGAGACATTTTAAAGCCTGCTGTCAATTGAATTTTTTAATTTTATATTCTGTAAATCTAACAATAAATAATGTTCAAGCATTCAATTTGCATTTGCTTTATTAATCGCATTTTTTAGGCACATCTTTTGGTTTTCAAGCGACCTGAATATGCTCGAACAGTATTGACATCAAGTTGGTTGCCATGGTAACTGAATACAGCTATACACTGAGATTTACAGACAGGTAATTAAAGAAACCCTGGAGCAAAGAATGAGTGCTTGATGGTGTTCTCAGAGCCCCCAGGGCATATCAAAACTAAATAAAGCACTAAGTCTTAAAGTAAGGGGTGGTTATTATACAGTGAACAGTAGCTGAAAGTGAAAAAGCATATCCCCTAAACATCTGGTGGTCAAAATATGCATTATGATATTAATTTGTTTGATAGAAAAAAATCAGGTCTGGATTCACTCTGTATTTACTCACTAGATAAAAAAACATAATAGTTTGAAAATCATTGAGTATATGCCTTATTGATAATATTGGTGGTTCTCAAAAATGGATCAATAGTGAACAGAGAGAGAGAACCACAGATTTAGAATTAAAAGAATCCTTAAAATCAACTTTCAGTTTAGGGTCCAGCAACCTCCTGACTCTGGGAAAGGGCTAAATCATGTAAACTAAAGAGCCCCAGTTTGGAGACTACTGATATTGTCATCCTCCCAAAATACACAAAGACATCCATATCAAATCATGGAAAAGTGGTTTTCTGACCTCTTTATAAGCACATCCAATGGCATGAAGCTCACAGCCTCAAAAATAGTAATAGTTGTAAAGTGTGACTTTTGTAAGAGAGCTAAACATCAGGAGGTTTGATAATTATTGCCATCTCTTCTGCAGATGAGCAAAACTAAAGGAAAGGTGAATTTTACCTTCTGAATCTTTCTTCCTACCTACAAACATGGCTATTTTCATAGTATTAGCTTAAAATACTGTCACTGTCAAAGGGAAATTCTTTAAGATGGCATAGCTCTTCATACTCTATGAAATGCTTGAATAAGTTGTCTAATTTCTAGATAAAATAGTGCTCAATTTTAAAATGTTACATTAGAACCCTGGTTCTATGAAAATTTTAATACCTTCTACAAGTAAATCCATAATTACATAGTATCCCAGGAAAAAGACAAGATTTAGAGTCAAAAGAACTCACCTTGGGTACTCCGTTTTCTATGTACCAACTGTGTGATATTAGGCAACATGTTTAATTTCTCTAAGTCTAAATTTCTTTCTTTATAGAGTGAGGATGATAATCAGGCCGAGGGCCAAGTTGTTGGTTAGATTTTAAATGATAGTGTGTAAAAACATTTTAAAATCATAAAATAATGGGCAATTAAAATGTTCAATATTTTCAGGCTGAAAAATTATCATTTGTACTCTTTGTTCACTAACAATGAAGAGTAATCTTAAAAAACATAATAATTACATGGGATTATAGAAATAAGTATCACAATTTGGTGATGAAGGAAAGTTTCACAGTTAATTCAGATCAAATAATAATAATGACTATCACTTATTGAGTGCAAATAAAATCCCAGAAAGTCAACATTGTGTCATTTATCAACAACACTGTGAGGCAGAATTTGGCTCTGTTTTAGAAACATTAAAACTAAGTGTTATGGGAGGATTGTTTTTATTCATAAGCATTATGTCCTGGAAGGAACAACTTGCCCCGATTTCATGACACCTTAGTGAACCTTTCCATCACAGTTTCCTGACTTCCCCTGACCATAGAAGTAGAAATATGCAAAACTGGACAAATAAGTCATCTTTTTGTGGATTTTTTCATAAACTCTGGGAGAAAATCCCTTTCTGATTTGCTAAGAGAAGATTAGAGTCTGAAGCTATTGGTGATCATCTTACCTACTCTGCACGACCAACCTCCACACAGAATAAAGGGGAGCAGAGTGGACAAGTACTGAGACGGAGCCCCAGTAACATCCTGGAAACCTAAGTCAATCAAACCCAAGCCTGGACGGATATTCTCTCCCACCCAGGTATAAGAGCAACAAATCCCTTTTTGATTACACTTATTTGAGTTACTGTGAGAGGGTCACAGAAGGAAATATTACTATTAGGCTTTTAGACTTTCTTGTGACAGAGTAACAAGAGGAAATCATGCCTGAAGTTCTGAACAACTGATGAAGTAGCCACTGATCGCTGCTATCCAACACTTTACTGGGCTTTGTGATGTTCTGCCATTCTGGTTTCATCTTGGAAATGACACCATGCCGCTGACTGCTGCAGTGAGTCAGTCTGATGATAATACTCGATACAAGTGACACATATCATTCAATTCCACATTCTTGCTTTTTTTTTTCCTTTTTCTTATTCTTACCCATTATCCCTAGGAGAGTGAAATGAAGGGCCACTAAGGCCCCCAAGTAATTTAGGGGACCAAAAGAGGAATGTATATGCAATATAGGCCGAAGAAACTTTTAAAGTGCACATTGAATATCAGAATCAGATGAGACATACAATTATAAGCACCTCAAAATGAATCTTGTGGTTATGAAAATACATTTGAGTTTAAGACTTCTGGTGTAGAGCTTTAAAGTAAAGGATACCTATTTTTGAGCTGAAGCATTAAAATGCCATCTTATAGGCACAACTAGGCTCTGTGGCTTCAGAGAAACGAAGTGTAGTCATAGTTATTCATTTAATTCATACAACAAAGGTGTTTTGAAACAGCAACCCACACCAATATTTTTGCCATGTCCTCTCCCATGGACAGAGAAGCCTGACAGGCTATATAGTCCATGGGTCACAAAGAGTCAGACACGACTTAGCGACTGAGCACCCGCTATGTGCTAGGCTTGTTTCCAGGCAAATCTCAGACTTCACGAAACTTACATTCTAGTGGGGATGTCAGAACATTAACAAGATAAAAATGCAAACTATGTAGTATGCTAGATGTTGATACCTGCTAAGGAGACAATTAAAGCAGAAGTATTGGGAAAATCACTGCATATTAGAAACCAAGGAAGGCTTCACTAGAATGGTGACATTTAAACAAAATGTAGGAGAGAGAGTAAAGTATGCAAATATTAGCAGGAAAGCACTTCAAACAAAGGAAAAACAGGTACAAACATTCAGAACTGGCGAAAGACCCCTTCAGGCAAGTTTTAGAAAAATCTCATGACAAAGTAAATATATCCACAAAACAATAAATAATCTCAGATAATTATACAGTGACATGCACACAGAATTCAATTACACATAATACGTACACAGAATTCTGTATGTAATTTATTTGAAAAGTTTAAACAATATTAATAATACCACTACAGACACAAATACACTATTTGGAAATTGCACAAACCAGCTAGTCCTGGTTTTCATCCAGTAGGCGAGAAGAGCTCTTATACAGAGCAAACAGCAACATTCATGGGTATTAGGAGAACAAAGAATGAGACATGTGCTTCTATCCTCATTATGGCTCTTTGCAATTCAAAACAGGATTAACTCAGATACATCTTCTGAGGATGTGTGAGTCTTCATTCAAACCTTGTACAGATATCCCCATGGTAATTCTGTTGTCAGCAAGATGTCCTAGATGCACAGAGTAACAATAGGACTGAACACCAGAAAATGCTGGATACCACGCTTTAAAAAAAAAGATTTTTTTTTAAATCACAGTTGAGCTAGCAATTGAGAAAACAGTTTAGCTTTAGAATCAGAAAACAATTCTATAGGTATGAGCTAGTCCTGGAAACAGCATTTGCCCTGGGAACACTGGATAATTCTTGTTAGCCTAGGGTTCGAATTTTAACAAGTTGAGGACAGCAGTTGAAGTAACAGCTAGTGGGCAGATGTGAGGCCCCACATAAACCCAGACTACTGAAGGGTGACATGTCAGTGGGTGAATCAGAAAGCCCCACATCACAGAGATTCAGCTGTGGCCTTGAATAAATATGTCTAAGGGCAAGAAAAGGGAAAATGATTCTGCTCTGAAAATCTTTAATGATAATGCTATTTATACAATCACACTGTATGTGTGGCCCAGAAAATTCCAATCTAAAAACTACTCAGCAGTGATCCTAGATTTCTGTGCTCTTCCAACCTGTATAAAAAGTAAGCTTTATCTCTTAAGGAGGAATCTACCTTCAATGGCAAACCTCAAAGAATTCTCACATTATGAAGTTCAAAGCAATATAAGCTCATAATCAAAACTCGGCAAACACAAAGAGAACTTGTGACTACGAGTCTGGAGGGATAGTAAATTACAATATCAGACCTGCAAAGAATATGGTATTGGCCATATCAGCTACAGAAGCTAAATCAAGCATATTTAATATGCTTACAGAAATAAAAAGGAGAGTTGAAAGTTATGATAAGGAAACAACTATTCAAACTGATCAAGCAATTTGAAAAAGAACTACATAGAACATTTTAAAATGAAACATACAATAACTGAAATTGAAAGTCCAATGGACTGGTTAAACACTAGTTAGGAAGCTAAAGGTGAAATTCTGAACTAGAAAATATTTCTGAAGAAACTGCTCAAAATACAGTAGAGATATACAAAAAGATATAAAATATTTAAAAGATTACAGACAGAAGACAAAGTCCAAATTATGTCTAATCAGATTTCAACATGGAAGAGATTGAAAGAAAAGCAGAAAGGTAATATTCAAAGAAATCACATCTGAAATATTGCAGAACTGATCAAAGAAGCCAATTCCATAAGCGTGGAAGACCTAGGAATCATAAACAGGATAAAGAATAAAGAAACAGGAATCATAAACAGGATAAAGAAAAAGTAGTCCACCCCTAGACTTTTGTAGTACCAAATACTGAAAAAGACAAGGAAAGGATATTTAGTTCAGTAACAAAGAGAAATTTCCTACAAAGTACTGTTAACTGACTTCTTATCATGAAAACTGTGAGCCAGCAGACAGTGGGGAAAACATGATCGAAGAAAAATAAAAAGTAAAGTAACTGTCATTCAGAATTATACAAGAGAAACATTTCGATAACATGTAAAATAAAGACAGATTTAGAAAAGCAAAAACTAAGAAGGTATAAAATGCATAGACCTTTAAAAAAATACAATTTGTAAATCTGTAGAATGTTCCTCAAGAAGAAAAGGATGCCAAAAAGTTTGGAAAATCAAGAGGGAATGGTGAGCAAGAAAAATGATAACTCTGTTAGGTAAATCCAGCAATATAGAATAGGAAAACTACTCTTCTGTTAGAGCTGAAAGAGTGTAAAAACAAAAAAAGAGAGAGAGAGACAGAGAGAGAGAGAGAAAGTTAAAAATCTTGAATATCAGCAGTACATATGTTAGAATGATGGTGATAGGGTAAAAGTGATCTAAAAGTCCTGGCATTATTCTGAAGAAGGCAAGTGATGTTGATTGACCTTAAGCCACATCATTGAAATAGAAATGTTACAATTTCTAAGGAAGTTACTAAAGTATAAGGGAAAAGAACTATAATTTCAAACTAGTACACAGGCTGGTAGGAGGGAGAAATTAAGCAAAGAAACTCAATTTAAAATAAGGAAGAAATGGAGTTTTAAAATAGGGAATGCGGGACACAGAGTACAAAACATGATTTTGACATTAATGCAAAATGTCAGTAATTCTGTTTAATGAAAATAAATTATATTTTCTTTCTAAAGATTATAAGAATTTTTAAACACAATGCAGTTGTAAGCCAATTACAAGAGAAATATCTAAAACATAAAAATGTAGAAGATTTGAGAGAAAAAGCACAGAAAGAAATTGAAAATAATGCTGCATAACTATGGAGTGCAGTGAAAGTGTTAGTCTCTCATTAGTGTCTCTTTGAGACCCCATAGACTACAGCACACCAGCCTTCTCTGTCTATGGAATTCTCCAGCCAAGAATACTGGAGTAGGCAGCCATTCCCTCTCCAGGGGATCTTTCCAACCTAGGAACCAAACCAAGGGCTCCTACAGAGAAGGCAGATTCTTGGTTGAATGACCAGGGAAGCCTGATTTAACTATATTGCTATTAAAAATGGATTCTCAAAACAGTTTAAGAGGCTCAATTCACAGGTAATGTATAATAACATAAAATTTTAAGTTAACCTCTAAGCCTTAAAAGCAAGACCTTAGAGAATGACAAGAAAGGAGTAAATCTAACAAAATAGTGAAGATTTTAATCCAGCCTTGTCAATATTTTATAAACTATACAAGCAAATATCAATAAAGATAATGAGGTTTAAAAAACTGAAAAAAGTGTTCTCATAAACATATACAAGCATAAATGAAGGTCTGTGGCAATCCTTTGTCAAGCAATTCTATCAGTGCAGTTTTTCAACAGTATTGTTTTTTAATTAAAATATATATATATTTTTAGATATGCAGTTGTCATATTTAACTGACTATCATATAGTATAAACATAGCTTTTCTTAATTTAAATTTATTTTATTTGGAGGCTATTTACTTTAAAGTATTGCATTAGTTTTGCCATACATCATCATGAATCAACCACGGGTGTACACGTGTTCCCCATCCTGAACCCCCCTCCCACCTCTCTCTCCATATCATCCCTCTGGATCAGCCCAGTATACCAGCCCCAAGCATCCTGTATTCTGCATCAAACCTGGGCTGGCAATTCATTTCTTATATGACATACACGTTTCAATGCCATTCTCCCAAATCATCCCACCCTCTCCCTCTCCCACAGAGTCCAAAAGACTGTTCTATACATCTGTGTCTCTTTTGCTGTCTCACATACAGGGTTATTGTTACCATCTTTCTAAATTCCATATATATGTGTTAGCATACTGCATTGGTGTTTTTCTTTCTGGCTTACTTCACTCTGTATAATAGGAGTTTTATAGTTTCTGGTCTTATGTTTAGATCTTTAATCCATTTTGAGTTTCCATTGTATATTCTTGCCTCCTTTATCAAAGATAAGGTGTCCATAGGTGTGTGGATCCATCTCTGGTCTTTCTATGCACTAAGAAATGAAAAAGTTCATGTGACTCACTTTATTACGGTAGCCTGGAACCAAACCCACAATATATCTAAAGTATGCCTGTGTCAAATAATAGTAGATTGGGTTTTAGATAGCAGAATATTTATATGACAAGATTATATACAGCCGTGAAATGTTAAATATAACAATATGTATCAAAAGGGTTGAATCTAAAGAAAAAAGAAGCATAATACAGATACTTCCCTGGCAGTCCAGTGGTTAAGACTTTGCCTTCCAGTACAAAGAGTGCAGGTGTGATCCCTTGGGGAACTAAGCGCCCACACGCCATGCAGTGTGGCCAAAAAAGTAAAGAAACAAATAAAGCAAATTCCAAGAGAACAGACATACTATGATGCAATGTGTATATATATAGTGAAAAAATGGACAAACATTTAGAGACATAAACATATGTGATAAAATTAAAGAAAAAATGAATAGCATGTTTAACAGAAAACTCAGAGGAGTGAGTGGCTCATTTTAGATGTCAGACATGCATTCAGCGGGAACTGAGGCTCAAAAGAATTGGTAAGATTCCTTTTTTAAAAATAAATGTTACCCAACTATTCATTATTTTTGTAATTATTGCTGTTTAAAATGTGGTTGCATGTTATGGATGTTTCTGTGTCTAACATTCAGCAAATTAAGACATTTAAGAACATGTACATATAGAGACGAATGGAAAAACTGTCCTGAAAACCACTAAGTGGCTTTCCAGAAGCTGCAAGCAAGTCTGTGAAACAGTCACACAGCCGAATCACTGATTCTCCTTGCATGTGCACAACCAGCCTCATCTCTCAGATTGCTTTCATCATGTCAGACTTCGAGAAAATGAGGTCATTTTTGAGATAGTTTGCTGACAAAACGACAGAATCAAAAAATTGAATAATTTTAAAGGACTCTAAATTACTTCTCAAACTTAAGACAGGACATATTCCATGAATTTTATAAGCAGTTTTGATAATGCTCAATTACTTCAGTCATGTCGACTCCTTCCTATGGACTGTAGCCTGCAAGCCTCCTCTGTCCCTGAGATTCTCCAGGCAAGAATACTGGAGTGAGTTGCCATTTTATCCAGAGGGAATCTTCCTGACCCTGGGACCAAACCTGCAGCTCTTATCTCTCCTGAATGGGCAGGCAGGTTCTTTACCACAAGCATGACAAAATGCCATGCCTTCTCCTTAATGCTTCAGTGTGTGCCTAGACAAGAAGGCTAGAAATGGAAATTCCATTGGAAAATCAGATTTTACAAATATTGGCATCATTAAGAGTTCTAGATAGGGCTTAAAAGTGTTGAACTGGAGATGTTCAAAGAATGTTGGATCTCTGGCTGATCTGAGTGACCAAAGACAGGATCCATGAATAAATTTCAGAGCACAAGCAGGAACTTGGTGGAGGTAGGGAGAGCAGGTAGGGAGGGCACACATTATTAAAATGTGTGAAGCTGCTTCAGTTTAGAAAACATTTTAATCCTCAAGTCTTTGCAAATCAGTATAAATTTAGCCTTATTTTATAGAAGAGAAAATTTGTATTAAAATATATTGAACATTTTTAAGCTGTTCAATAAAACCTTTATCCTTCAATGTTTACCAACAGTAACATCGATCAGAGTCACTGAACTACAAACAGCTGGGTCTCAAGTATTAAACATTTAGTATCCTATCTCTATGCACACAACTTTTGCCCTAATTTCTAAGTATAGTTGAGAAATTTACTTTAATTATCTCAGCTCTCCTGTCTGTTGTTCTCAGCCCCACACTACTCTGCGGTGTGAAACTGATAATGAGAAGAAAGCTGATAAAATGTGTAGGAGCTGAAGCTGAAGATGGTGAACTCAAGATGGTGAACTATTTTTGCAAATATATATATATATACATATATACACATATATTTTAGTGAATCTGTTTGTGTATAAAAGCAGTGCTAAGAGGAAAGTTCATAGCAATACAACCATACCTCAAGAAACAAGAAAAAAGTCAAATAAATAACCTAACTCTACACCTAAAGCAACTAGAAAAGGAAGAAATAGAGAACCAGAGTTAGTAGAAGGAAAGAAAACTTAAAAATTAGGGAAGAAATAAATGCAAAAGAAACAAGAGACCATAGCAAAAATCAACAAAGCAAAAAGCTGGTTCTTTGAAAGGATAAATAAAATTGACAAACCATTAGCCAGACTCATCAAGAAACAAAGAGAGAAAAAATCAAATCAATAAAATTAGAAATGAAAATGGAGAGATCACGACAGACAACACAGAAATACAAAGAATCATAAGAGACTACTATCAGCAATTATATGCCAATAAAATGGACAACTTGGAAGAAATCGACAAATTCATAGAAAAGTATAACTATCCAAAACTGAACCAGGAAGAAATAGAAAATCTTAACAGACCCATCACAAGCATGGAAATTGAAACTGTAATCAGAAATCTTCCAGCAAACAAAAGCCCAGGTTCAGATGGCTTCACAGCTGAATTCTACCAAAAATTTAGAGAAAAGCTAACACCTATCATACTCAAATTCTTCCAGAAAATTGCAGAGGAAGGTAAACTTCCAAACTCATTCTATGAGGCCACCATCACCCTAATATCAAAACTTGACAAAGATGCCACAAAAAAAGAAAACTACAGGCCAGTATCACTGATGAACATAGATGCAAAAATCCTTAACAAAATTCTAGCAATCAGAATCCAATAACACATTAAAAAGATCATACACCATGACCAAGTGGGCTTTATCCCAGAGATGCAAGGATTCTTCAATATCCGCAAATCAATGTAATTCACCTTATTTTTAAGATTTTTTAAAATAAATTTCTGTTCATGTTAAAACCCAAACATGGAGGCATACTGAGATAACAATCAAGCCTGAACCAAGAAGAGTCGCAGGTCAATGGAAGTCAATAAACAGCATCCTGCTGCCCCTTCCTGGTTACCATGGCAATTTGTGTCTTAAATGGCCTGGGAAGATGTGCTCTCCTTTTATATGAATTTGAAACAAAATTTTCTAGACTAACTCCCAAATAAGCATCATTTTTACATCATGCTCACAATTTCTCTTGGGCACATATTTTTTTTCAGTAAAGTAAGTCCCCTATCTATGACCTTTCCAGTTGCAAACTTTCAAAGATGCAAATGTGCCTTGGCACATTCAAGTACATACGTTAGTTCACATGTCTGGTGTACACTGTCACTTGTGTGCATCCTGTACAAATATGGTTGTGCTTCTGTGTAATTTAGTGTACAGTACTGTGAAGAGTGGGGGTTCCCAGATGGCGCTACTGGTAAAAAATTCCCCTGCCAATGCAAGAGACATAAGAGATGCTGGTTCCACCCCTGAGCATAGCTACTTGCTCCAGTATTCTTACCTGTAGAATCCCATGGACAGAGAAGCCTGGTGGGCTACAGTCCATAGGTTCTTAAAGAATTGGACATGACTGAAGCTACTTAGCATGCACACACGCACACAATGTATAGAGTACAGTAATGCAATATCTTTATTTCAAGCCCAAGATGTCCAGAAGCAAGCGCAGAAACAGTGGTGATATATCTGGTACTGCTAAGAAGTGCCAAATGACAACAATGAAAACAAAAGTGAAAATAATTGAGAGTGGAGCAAGATGAAAAAAATGGTATTTCGAACCTATTGCAGTACAGTACTACACAGACAATTGTGTTACTTTGGTACCTAGGCTAACTTTGTTGGACTTACAAACAAATTTAGCTTATGAACATTCTCTCGAACAAAACTCATTCATATGTAGGGGACCTACTGCATATGTTTGAGCCCATACCTTAGAAACTGACAAAACTAAGGGCTGGAATCCAACCCTGAGGCATAAGATTAAAAGCTCTCTTAGAAGTGGGGAAACAATTAACATGAATTATTCTGGGGGTCCTCCAAAGTCTGCCACAATAAACAATTCCAAATGTATATGCAGCAGGATTATTTTTTTATTGGTAAATATTTTTATAAGTGTATTTTCCCTATTTGACTTTTTGATTCTCTCCAAATACTTTCAAGCATTGGGGCACGTCTGCATGATTATCTTAGACCATCCAGACTACTAAATAAAATGCCATAGACTCCGAAGCTTGTAAAAAACAATCTAAAATCTCAGCTCTGGAGGCTGAGTCTGTCAAGATCAAGGCACCAGCAGATTTGGCATTTTAGGAGGGCCTGCTTCCTGACTCACAGGTAGTCATCTTCTCACTGTGTGCTTAAATGGCAGAAGAGGTAAGGGAACTCCTTAGGTCCCTTTTATAAAGGCACTAATTTTATTCTTGAAGCCTTCACCTTCATGAGCTAATCACCTCCCAACACCCTACCTCTTAATACCATCAAATTGGTAGATAGGATTTCAACATATGAATTTTGGTGGGACATAAACATTCAGTCCATTGCAATGATTGTCTCAGAAGCAAAGTGTGTCAAGGCAAAACATCTGAACAAGTCTTCCTGGTTTTGCTTTCCAGAAGGTAAATGGAGAGAATTGGGGACTTAGTTCAAACTCTTGGAAGAAAAAAAAAGACTAGAGACAGTGAATCTTACCTTTGAGTCTCCACAGTGTTTGCCCAGGCTGAGAAGGAAATTAGAGAAAAGCAACAGGAAGAGAGGTAATGGAAATAAATATATTAGATCAGAAGATGGAGAAATCACTAAAGTGAAGGGCTACTCCTAAAAATATATTCAGGCAAACAGGAGAAATACAGGACAAGTCAGTTATCATATTCGTGCCTCAGTTGCCATGCAGTTTCTCTTGGCACATATCTGTGCCTCAGTTGCTATGCAATTGAGTGTGAATGTAAAAATTAACTGACCTTCTCACTGGACTTCTGCTGGGACTTCCCTCTGGTAACAGCCAGTATTTCACCAGCAGTAGCAATGCCCTCCATGTCCTGAGAATGTTCCCAATTTCCATCTCACTTATTCCAAATGAACTAAACACTAAACATGTGCCTTGCTAGAGATACAGCAGAATAAATACAGAGAAAAAAAAGAAGGTGGTGTCCTAGACACATAATGATCTAGTGATGGGACTGTTATGGAAAATGTCATTCAATACTTGTCTAGTAGGAGCAGGGACTAGAAAGAATAAGTTCCATTCTCCCTAGACTAGGATCCCGGTAAACCCTCCTCCTCCTCTCCAACTATTCTCATCTCTTCTCTTCTTCCTTGCCTTGCTTACCTGTACCAAGAAAAAATGTTATAACAATACTTTTTATGCTTTATAATATGCAAAAGTATCTCTCACACATAATTTCATTCATCTTCAAACAGTTCCACAAGATAAACAAGTCAGTTGCCATTGTTATCCCCAATTTATAGATGAGTGAAACTGAGGCTCTGAGAGATTATGTAAATTACCCAAGAGTACATCAGCACTGGCAGGTGGCACTAGTCTCTGTGTCCATTATCCATGGTTCTATTGCTCCTTCACTATGATTTTGGCCCTGCTCCAAAGCACAGCAGGCTGGTCCCTATGGTTTGAGAGGCCACGACATCTTCCCTCACAAAATGTTTCTTCCTAGTTCTTCTTACTTTCCAGAATACTCTGCCTTAGAAGTATTACAGTAAGTGTCCCACATACGAATATTCAAGTTGAGAACTTTTGATGCTGTGAACATGTGTTCCATTAATGTCAGGCATAAGTGTAATTGCAGATTGCTCTCCATCTCCTCTTGCCGAAGATCCTTCAGCTCTATCATCTCCTACCTCCTCTCCCTCCTCCAGTCTGTAACTCTTTTTGCCTGTTCCCTCCATGCTAGCCCCTGTGTGCCAGCTGCTGTACTGTGCTACCATACTTTTCAAGGTTCTACACTATAAGATTAAAAACATTTTATTTTGTGTTTGTTTTTTATGTATTATTTGTGTCAAAAGTATGATAAGCCTATTACAGTATAGTACCTACATACTCAACTGTGATATTTGGGTACCCAGGTGAACTTTGTTGGACTTACGGATGTACTCTTGGAACAGAACTCATTCATATGTAGGGGACTTACTGTACTCTAATTTTAAGCGAAGTCTCCAGGAGCCCCTTGGCAAAATGAAACATCAGCCTATTCATTCAACCTGGGCTCCCTTGACTGAGATGTCTATGGACCAGGACTACTACTTAAGAAACTTAAATGAAAGAATACAGTGACTATTATGAAGTAAAGACTCAATAAATATTGCACTTTTTTTCACTAGCTAAAAAATATTTTCAGGGAATTTCTGACTACATAGCATAATTTTTTCCAAGTAAATAAATAAATAACGTAGCCATGAATAATATACCTTCATCTAATTCTAATGGTAAAATAAAATCTCAAAGTTTTTTTAACTCTCAACAAATATGAGTCTGTCCAAAAATAATAAGTCTCCCAAAATCGATATCCCAAAGGAAAACAGTTTGCTTACCTTAACTCTACTCTCAGTACAAAAATAATAAAAATTATTTTCACTAAAATTATTAAATGGATCAGATCCCTTTGTCCTGTGACATATGAGCATAAAGAATAATACACGCTGGAACAATGTAAAAACCTAGGTTAATATTGAATGAACAGCAAAGGATAAACAGGACTTTCTGTTCTGCTCTCATTGAAGACAAACACAAACAGTAAACAAAGAAGTAAGCATGAATCAAGTCCATGAATGCATGCACTGGTTACTACAAGACCAACAGGGCTTTTAAAATGTCAAAGGAAAAATACATTTTAATAAAAATACATGAAAACTGTGCTGAAAAATTAATGTAGCACACCGTGTGCAAATAAACCCCTACATGAATAGAAAGTTGAGATTAACTCCTTGCATCAGTAAACCCAGGTGATAAATCACTGGTGACAATTTCTAAACCCCCTCCCCCCGTCCCATTTAAATATGATTAAAAGTCTTTGGAGAATTGTTGATACATAACTAGAGTCAAAAATTTTAACTCAAACCACTTGGATAAGCAGAGAAAATGTTTTATTATTGTGTTTATGGTTTTCTACATGAGCTCCCATCCTCTGGTTAGAAGGGAAAATTTTTAATGAATCTCTAACCCAGTTTACACCTAGACTGATCTGATAACTTAAATGGTCCCTTCAGGCACTATTTTTCCTAATACTGAGGAGGGAAGTCACTCGGATTTCTTCTGCCTCCCCTCATTCATCTCTGAAAGAAGGCAGTTGGGTGTACACATGGAGAGAGAGAATGAGAAACGGCGAGATGGGGACTTTGAGCACGGTGTTCTGGTCTTCTAGATGGTGTTGTCTGACCCATCTGATTGCTGTCTTGGCATTCATGGCTGGAGTCTGTAGCTGATCTCATTCTCCTAATTGGGTTGTAACCCAGTTCATTCTCTGGCCAGTTCAGTCTGACTTTGGCACCTCCTGGCTCCAAAACACAGAGACTTCCTGGCAGCCTAAACGGAGCCCAAGGCCAGCCCTGAGGCCCAGCACCCCCTCTCCCTGGGAACTGAGGGTCTGTCAGGAGAGCTAACCCTCCAACAACACTACACAATCAAATGAACTTGGAAACGTGTTTGGTACTGGAAAGGTTAGAGAAGGGCTCTCTCTTCTAAGAGCCCAAAAAGCGAGTCAGGACCTATAGCCTCCTCCCTTCACCTTCCTCACAACTCCAGCCCTGAATCTATGCCACAGTCCACAGAGGGGAAGTGGGGCACATGTCTGAGCAACGGGCTCCTTCCTTCTCTTACTCTCTCGCCTCTCCCATCCTCCTCCTCCTCCTCCAGGGGAAGAGATGGGTTTTGGTTTTTCTTCTACATTCTGGATTTATCAGGCATAGGACTTTGCTGTCATGAATGGAAAGGTACCTTCTCTGCAGACCGTCTTCACAGTTTGGTACTTGATATGTTACAGGGAAAAATAAAGAGATCTGGAAAACCATCTCTCAAGATCATGTGAGCTCACTTTCAGTCGATTGAGTCATTGTCTGACTCTTTGCAACTCCATGGACTATAGCCAGCCAGGCTCCTCGGTCCACGCTATTCTCCAGGCAAGAATACTGGAGTGTAGCCATTTCCTCCTCCGGAGGATCTTCCCAACCCAAGGACTGAACCTGCTTCTCCTGCGCCTCCTGTATCGCAGGCAGATTTTTTACTGCTGAAGCACCAGAAAAGTTTCTTTGCTTTATAATGCTTTTACTTTACTATGTCCCTGTTTTTCATGTCAGTTTTATGTTATTCTGTTTTTCTCTTCATGACTCTTTACAATAAATTCTGTTCCCCATCAGGCAGATGGCTGCTCCAATCAACTGGAGCAAATAGCGTGGACATCAAAAGATAAAGACACATTAGTAATTTCTAAAATCCTGCATCTTACCCCCTTGTACACAGTTGGTCCACTTCTTACATATTATGTGTTTATATCAATGTAACTTTGCACATTGATCAAAGCTATCACTTTGTATAAACATTTTGTTACATGGCATTTATCAAAACATATTTCCTTATGTTGTTTGTTTGTTTCTAACACATAACATCTCCTAGGGATTATAATATCCTGGGGATTATTTTGATGATCATCATTTCTGTGGAATTACAATATAGAAAGATAAATTCCTAACTTTATGGCAAATGTGATAAATCCATGTGTTAACTAACATTTGTTTTACAGATATTTAGAATAAATAGAAGCATTTACCCTGATATAGCAAATGTTTGGGTTGGAAGAATATATATGAAGGGACAAGATAGCTGCTGCCTTCAAATGCATAAGTGGTTTAGAAGTGGAAAGCAAGTCTGTTTCAATATACTCCAAGGAGCAAATTTAAGATTAAAGAAAGAGTTAATGGGAAAGGTAGTTTGGTTTACTTTTCTAATCATTAAAGTTGTCTAAATATGCAGTGGGTCAATGCCTTGAGATGCAATATCCTGAGATTATTCAAGCTGGGCCACGTGAATACTTAGTAAGGATTTCATGTTGATTATTCAAAGATATAAAGCTTGCTTCTAATACCTTGAGTTTCTATACTTCTTAAAGTCTTTAAGCTGAGGGTTACAGAAGTTCAAGTATTTGGTAAAGATAAATAACCATAGTGGCTCAAATGGTAAAGAATCTGCCTTCAGTGCAGGAGACCAGGGTTTGACCCCTGGGTCTGAAAGACCCTCTGGAGAAAGGAGTGGTTCTTGCTTGGAGAATTCCACAGACAGAGGAGTCTGGTGAGGCTAGAGTTCATGGGGTCACAAAGAGTCGGATATGACTGAGTGACTCACATAACATAATAATGCTGGCAGAAAAACTGTCCATGGCCATTATTTGATGATAATCACTGAGCTACTAAATAGAAAAAATCCGTTACCTATTTAAAATATTATCAGAGTTTAAATTACAGTTTATGACAAAATTTGTGAAAATCAGACCATAGAAGAAAGACCAGAAAGTTTTGGCAAACGACGCTTCAAAAAATTAGAGGGAATTGAAGACCACTGACTTCCTGGTTCAGCAAAATCAGATCAAAAAGCATCATTAACAAGGATTCTATAAATAGGAGAAAAAAGGTATAAAAGCTAAAATGCTAATGGTAGTGTTGTTAAATGTTGTTAGTGCTGTTGTTAAACTTAAGATGATGTCATTTTTGAAGATTTAAATTATTTTAGCGGATCCAAGCAACCTCAGATTATATTCTTTCCTTTCCTTCTTTAGTATTTTGCCAAGAGTGATAACAGTAGACTGAATAGATGGGCACTGGTATCTGTTAATAGGCAATTAATAACAGGTTTTGGAAAGAAAGGAGGAAGCTGAGGACAAATTGAAAGATGTGGATGGGGGGCTGCATCACTGATCACCCTTGTCATAATGCCATGACCCACAAACCCATTTTCATTAGGGAGACAACAAAGATAGAGACAGAGTCAAAGTGGACAAAAATGGGTCTGCAGTACCTGGAAAGTCAATTCAGGATGAAGCATACAGATCCCTGGGAATGGCAGAGAGAAGAAAGGAGGTATACAAGCATTGATCATGTGCTAGGTGTCAGCCACAGCAGTAAGCGCTTTGTATCCTGTTAACTCATTAGTTCTTCACTTCTACCCTCATAGGAAAGTTTTCATATTCTCATTTCACATTTAATGAAACTGACACCCAAAGAGATTACATATCTGAGGTCACATAGCTGAGGTCACATAGCTGAGGTCACATAGCTGAGTTACTGATTGCTGGGATTTTTAATCCCACTAGCAAAATGTACTCAAGCATGTGCAGATAAAGATAAGTGACAAATGATGCCAGAGACTAGAGCCAGGTGGCAAAAATAAAACAAGCAGGAATGGACAAACCAAGCAGATGAGGGGAGGAAATTGGGGGTGCATGGAGAGGGGTGGGGTGTCTAAGATTCACAGCCACACTGTCCTTTTGAATAAGCCAGAAATCCAGAAGCCAAAAAGATATCAAACACAGAAGAGAACAAGGTATTCTCAGAAAAGCACCCTAGACAAAATGCTCCCAAACCATTGAGTGCTGTTGCTGCTGCTGCTGCTGCTGCTAAGTCACATCAGTCATGTCCAACTCTGTGCAACCCCATAGATGGCAGCCCAGCAGGCTCCTCCGTTTCTGGGATTCTCCAGGCAAGAATACAGGAGTGGGTTGCCATTTCCTTCCCCAATACATGAAAGTGAAAAGTGAAAGTGAAGTCGCTCAGTCATGTTAGACTCTTAGCGACCCCATGGACTGCAGCCCACCAGGCTCCTCCATCCATGGGATTCTCCAGGCAAGAGTACTGGAGTGGGGTGCCATTGCCTTCTCCGAGTACTATTACTACAAGTTGATCTATTTTTCTTTCTTGTTGTTGTTGTTCAGTCACTAAATCATGTCAGACTCTTTGAGACCCCATGAACTGCAGCATGCCAGGCTTTCCTGTCCTTCACTACCTCCCAGAGTTTGCTCAAACTCATATCCTTTGAGTCAGTGATGCCATCCAACCATGCCATCCTCTGTCGCCCCCTTCTCCTCTTGCTCTCAGTCTTTCACAGCATCAGCTCTTTGCATTAGGTGGCCAAAGTTTTCTATCTCCTGAACTGAGAGGAATAGGAAATTTTGCCTTCCTCATATCATTCTTCATTCACCAACAAGCCAGCCAAGATTAAGCTGCATCAAGAGGTAAAGACTGAAATGAAAAGACTCAAGAGAGATTTTAGAGAGACTCTCCTGGTGGCCCAGTGGTTAAGTCTTCACTGGTCAACACAAGGAAGGTGGTTTCAATCCCTGGTTAAGGAACTAAGATCCCACATGCCTCTCAAAAGAAACACCAAAACAGAAAAGAGAAGCAATATTGTAAAAATTCAATAAAGTCTTTTTAAAATAAAATCCCAAATCAATATATTTTTTAAAAGAAAGAGATTTTAGGAAGAAGATACCACTCTGTTTCTTACTACCAAATTTTTAAGGATTCATTTTTCCATGGAATCTATGAATTTTCTCACAGCATATGACTCACAAGTCATCAGTATCATCAGAACAAGAAAAAAGAGAAAAAGAAGACAAAGTGAGCAAGAGAAGTAAGCTAGCCATTTTACAGACAGCAGTTTGCATGGTTAGATTTAGTAATTTTTAATCAACTGGAAGCCCATTTTGCATTTGGACAAAAGCCCTATGTTAGTAATTTTCTAAGTGAAAGCACGAAAAAAATATCTTGCAACTAAAGGATATACTATGTAAGATGCTCTCAAAGAATACTGTAATTACCATAAATATAATATACTATAATTATACTCTCAGAAATAGGTCTATTCAAAAAAGTCATTCATATATGTGATTATGCATGACAGCTAAATGTAGCAAACATTAGCAAGGTCAACATGCAAATACTATTTCTACCAGTCCATTCTGATATAATTTATCAAATGGTATTAAATATCTCAAAAGAAACAGATTTCTCTTATTTCCCTAACACAGAGCAAACACTTCTATTTCCATACATGTGAAACAGTCTCCATTTATATAACACATTGCTTCCAATAATTAGACTTATTTTCTTTGGATTCTGTTTCTAAGGGAGAAATTTTTGATAGTTTCCATATCTTAGACAAACTTGGGCAGCATATTAAAAAGCAGAGACATCACTTTGCCGAAGAAGTTCTGTATAGTCAAACTATGGTTTTTTCCAGTAGCCATGTATGGGTGTGAGAACTGCGCCATAAAGAAGGCTGAGCACTGAAGAACTGATGCTTTCAAACTGTGGTGCTGAGGAATACTCGAGAGTCCCTTGGACTGCAAGGTGATCAAACCAGTCAATCCTAAAGAAACCAACCCTAATTATTCATTGGAAAGACTGATGCTGAAGCTGAAGCTCCAATACTTTGGCCACCTGATGCAAAGAGCTGACACATTGGAACAGACTCTGATGCTGGGAAAGATTGAGGGCAGGAGGAGAAGGGAATGACAGAGGATGAGGTGGTTGAATGGCATCACCAACTCAAAGGACACAAATCTGAGCAAACTCTGAGAGAGAGAGGACAGGGAAGCTTGGCGTGCTATGGTCCATAGGGTCACAAAGAGTCAGACATGAGTGACTAAACAACAAAAACAGTATCTTATTACAATCTAGATAAAACTCATTTACAAGATGGGCATTGCTGAGAGAATAATATCACCCATTAGAAATTGTTTTGCTTGCCCAGGTGATTAAAATATTGTATATACTGAGACATGCAATCAACATGCTCCTTGCCCTTTTTAAGGCCACACTAACTCTTGAAATGAAGACATATAGTACATATGTATATGAAAATACACACATACATACATACACATCCACACACATTTTGTCTCTCGAGAAATCCAGGGCATCTTTTACTGAGTAATTTTGTAAATGAATGGCATATGATTGAAATATAAATTCACCACTGCAAAAACCTCTCGCAGATACCCTTCTAAGGTTCAGAATAAGGGCCCTGTGGCATTTTGTTGTTCATTCCCTGAACCAGGGAGATCCCGTGGAGAAGGGAACCGCTACCCACTCCAGTATATTTGTGCAGATTTACTCTGTTGGCTTTTCACAAATGGCTCTGTCAAAGCATAATATGTGACTTCTATAATCAAATGTTATTTACATCTTAATGAAAAGAAACAGTATCCATTGCAGTGTGAGGTCCATGATTTTTGCACTACTGACTAGAGAAATATCTTCTGTTCCCAGGAAAATCACTTCCTGGTTTGTCCTTGTGTGCTTAGTCACTCAGTCGTGTCCAACTCTTTGAGACTCCATAGACTGTATCCCATCAGGCTCCTTTGTCCATGGGGATTCTCCAGGCAAGAATAATGAAGTAAGTTGCCATGCCCCCCTCCAAGGGATCTTCCCAACCCAGGGTCAAACCCAGGGATTGCAGGTGGGATTCTTTACCATCTGAGTCACCAGGGAAGCCAGTTTGTCCTACATTTGGTAGGACATTACATTACATTTAGTAATCTCACTTGGATGGGCAGAGTCAGAGGGCCTTCCCTGAGCCCAAGCACGTTCAGCATTTACAAGACTGGGAGGAAAGAGAACAGCTGGGGGCTTGGCCCTGCCAACTTCAGCATCCCACTCCTGCCTGGAGAGGGAGGGACTGTGCTGAATGCTCACATCACGAGACCCCTGTGCAGGGCAGGTAACAGGAGAATAGAAGCTTGTAGCAAGGCATCTCATAGTGACTGCTTCTCAATGGGCTCAAAGAAAATTTCATTGCTAGGCCATTTGCCTCCCAACCTCCATGGAGCCTCTTCCTTTGCATTATTCACTGTACATATCCTCACCTGCCTCCTTCTGTAATTTAACAAGTGTTTGTGAAGCAACCTACATGTAGCTGCACTTGGCATTTCAAGAACATGACAAATGAACAAAACCTAGTTTCCGGCTTCAAAGAGTTGATAGTCTAGTAAGAGAGGCAATCTTATTGTAAAGAACTTGTGTGTCCAGTCTAGTAAAGGAGAGAGAGATTTTCATAATTACTTATAGTACAAATAATTGTAGTACGGGAGACCTGGGTTCAATCCCTGGGTTGGGACGATCCCCTGGAGAAGGGCATGGCAACCCACTCCAGTATTCTTGCCTGGAGAATCCCCATGGGCAGAGGAACTTGGCAGGCTATAGTCCATTGGGTCAAAAAGAGTGAGACATGACTGAGTAACTAAGCGCAGTACAGAGTACAATATAGGGCTTCCCTGGTGGCTCAAAGAGTAAAGAACCCACCTGCAATGCAGGAGAGCCAAGTTCAATCCCTAGGTTGGGAAGATCCCCTGGAAAAGGAAATGACAACCCACTCCAGTATTCTTGCCTGGGATACCCCATGAACAGAGGACCCTAACGGGCTTCAGACCATGAGGTCATAAAGAATCAGACATGACTGAGTGACTAAATGTGTGTGCATAGTACAATAAGGAGCAGCTTGATTGAAGGCAATAGCCAAGGGAAATAGATGTCAAGTTATTAGCTCACAGCTCACACCTTGATGTATTATTAGGGAAAACACTAATATCTCTGGATTGTTTATTTTTCTCTAAAATGAGAACGAACATTCCCAACTTCTCCTTCACAGTTTTGCCTTTGAAATCAAATAAAATATACATACAGGACCTTTAGAGACTGGATGGTGATTCATAGGTCTAACAGTTATTGAGAATTAGCATTAATCAAATAGTCTGTGCCAAGTACTGTGCTAAGTCATTTAAATGTTTTTTTTTTTTTTCCAATCTTCATAACTCTAGAAGGTTAGCGGACTTGCCTGAGATCACAGACTGACTACTCACCACACTGTCACAGTCTTAATTCTCTGCCACTTATACTTTCAATGACTTTGGACAAGTCCTTTAATCCCTTTTGAGCCTCAATGTTTTTATTAGGAAAATTAAAATGGTCTCAATGAAATTTTTTTCAATTGTGGTAACATATACCATGAGATCTATTCTCATGACACATTTTTAAGTGCTCAATACAGTGTGTGTTAGTCACTCAGTCATGTCCAACTCTTTGTGACCCCGTGAACTGTAGCTTGCCAGGCTCCTCTGTCCATGGAATTCTCCAGGCAAGACTACTGGAATGGGGAGCCATTCCCTTCTCCAGGGGATCTTCCCAACTCAGGAATCAAATCTGGGTCTCCCACATTGCAAGCGGATTCTTTACTATTCAAGTTCACTAAAGATACAATGTGGTATAGCAGGTCTCTAGAACTTTTCATCTGTGCATTGATTATTCAGCTCCCCATTTCATCCTTTCTGCAGCTCCTGACCACCAACATCCCACTGCAATTCTATGAATTAGACTATTTTAGAGACTTCATATTGGAGAAGGAAATGGCACCCCACTCCAGTACTTTTGCCTGGAAAAATCCCATGGATGGAGGAGCCTGGTAGGCTGCAGTCCATGGGGCCGCTAGAGTCGGGCACAATTGAGCGACTTCACTTTCACTTTTCACTTTCATGCATTGGAAAAGGAAATGGCAACCCACTCCAGTGTTCTTGCCTGGAGAATCCCAGGGACGGGGGAGCCTGGTGGGCTGCTGTCTATGGGGTCGCACAGAGTCGGACATGACTGGAGCGACTTAGCAGCAGCAGCAGCAGAGACCTCATACAAGTGGAATCCCTCCCCACATGGCTCAGTGGTAAATAGTCCTTCTGCCAGTGGGTTTAATCCATGGGTAGCAAAGATCCCCGGAGGATGAAATGGCCACCCACTCCAGTATTCTTGCCTGGGAAATCCCAGGAACAGAGGAAATAGGTGGACTCCAGTACATGGGGTCAAAATGAGTCGGACATGACTTAGCAACTAAAGAGCAGCAGCAGCGTAAGTAGAATAAGTATTTGTCCTTCTGTGACTGATTTATCTAGCTTAGCATAAGGTTCACTCATGTTATGCTTATGGTAGGATTTTCTTCTTTTTTAAACCTGAATGATAGTTCATTGTATGTATATAGCACATTTTCAATGAAATTTCTTAGACCTAACAGTAGCAAATGCTACAGCAGAGGTATGAACTCTTCCAAAAACACAAAGGAGAAGCAACTAATTCTCAGTAGTCAGAAATTTATTAATGTGGCATAAACTCCAGCTCATTACTCAACTTCAGGTGTGCCTGCTTCATTAGATCATCTTTGTGTATTTTTATTAAAACTCTTAGTCCTACTGGCAACTGGGGCTTATTCTTTTTTATTATCTTCCCATTGGTGTTCAGTCGCCAAGTCATGTCCGACTCTTTGAGACCCCAAGCACTGCATCACACCAGGCTTCCTTGCCCCTCATCATGTCCTGGAACCTGCCCAAGTTCGTGTCCATTGAATCAGTGATATCATCCAACCATCTCATCCTCTGCTGCATTCTTCTTCTCTGACTTCAATTTTTCCTGCATCAGAGTCTTTTCCAATGAATCAGCTGTTCACATCAGGTGACAAAAGTATTGGAGCTTCAGACTCTGTCCTTCCAAAGAGTATTCAGTGTTGTTTCCTTTAGGATTGACTGGTTTGATGTCTTTGTTTTCCAAGGGACTCTCAAGAGTCTTCTTCAACACCACAGTTTGTAAGTATCAGCTCTTCAGTGCTCTGCCTTCTTTATTGTCTAGCTCTCACAACCAGACATGACACTGGAAAGACCATAGCCTTGACTATATGGACCTTACAAATGTTTGTAGAAATGACTGGATGGATGAGTGGATGATGCTGCTGCTGCTGCTGCTGCTGCTGCTAAGTCACTTCAGTTGTGTCTGACTCTGTATGACCCCATAGATGGCAGCCCACCAGGCGCTCTCGTCCCTAGGATGTCCAGGCAAGAATACTGGAGTGGGTTGCCATTTCCTTCTTCAATGCATGAAAGTGAAAAGTGAAAGTAAAGTCATTCTCTTCGAGACCCCATGGACTGCAGCCTACCAGGCTCCTCCATCCATGCGGTTTTCCAGGCAAGGGTCCTGGAGTGGGGTGCCATTGTCTTCTCCGGATGAGTGGATAGATGGCTCTTATCTGTTAACCTGGACCAATTTTGGTCTTCACTATCTTCTGATCAGTTTATTATGTTCCCAAACTTCCAGAAGAGGACACTTTTCTGTCCTCTGTTTCCCCAGAACTTCCTCTGCATTACTGGGATTGTCTGTGGATGTCTGCCTTTCCCACAAGGTGTTAAGTTTACTGTGGTGAACAGTTTCTATTGTTCATCATGGTGTCTCCAGTTCCTAGCTCATAGCAGGTGATTATTAAATATTTAAAGAGCAGTAAATGACTAAATGAATTTTCTAAAGCCTATGTTTGTCGATGACCTAGTTTTGGGCAATCCTGAGGAAAGTAAATTTTCCTCCTGAGAAACGTTACTGACTAGGCATTGCTGCTCTATTTAAGTTAAGGTACTAAGTGTATTTGATTCAATATTTGTAAATAGCAAAAACCTAGCTAGCTTTTAATATTTATATGTATATGACAACCATTCACATGCACGTACACACAGCTTGATAAAAGGATAGTTTTTAAAAACAGCTTTAAAGTTACATTCTAAAATGGAAGTGAAAATATTAGTCACTCAGTCATGTCCAACTCTTTGGGACCCCATGGACTGTAGCCAGCCAGGCTCCTCTGTCCAGGGTAAGAATACCAGAGTGGGTTGCCATTTCCTTCTCCAGGTAATCTTCCCAACCCAGGGATCGAACCCAGGTTTCCTGCATTGAAGGCAAATTCTTTACAATCTGAGCCACCAGGAAGCCTAAAGACTATTTAGTTTTTACATCTATAAATTCTGCTTTAATATCAAGGTCCTAGATACCTTGAAGAAATATTGTGAGAATCTTAAGCATCAGAAAGACTAAACAAATCATAGTCTTACTAATGAGAAGAGAGATATTTCTGAAAGATTTTAAAGATCTGAGTGTTTTCTGATCACCTTTGATTTAGGCAGAATGGAATCTGAACATTCTTCAGTATTCTCCAAGCTTTATGCTTTGACTAGAGAAACCCAAGCAGCATAAATATTTGAATCATACAACCAATTTTTCTTTATCTCATTCCCTGCCTACTAAAGCATTCATGGGTCATCTAGGGAAACAGAAAACAGTACAAAGTACTTCGTGGAGAAAACTGGTTGTACAGACATTGGGGATGCAAACACAGAGATTAGCAAACAGCAGGAGCTACAAATACCACTGGGCTAGAAGGACAAAGGGAAGAGGGAGTGTTTCTGGAGCCCATGGGCCCAGGGCACTTGGTGGAAACCAGAACTAGACAGGAGGCTCAGCTACCACCAAAGAAAGTACATAAGGCAGAGATGAACGAGAAAATATACCCCACTGTTTTTCCTTCTGTCCACTAATTTGAGGAGCACAGATTGCAAGAATCAGCTCCCTTGTAATACAGAGAAAAGAAACGGAAGGCCAAGGAACTGAAGGAAGTGCTATAAGCACACACAGGCCCAGCAACAGCATACTTACCTACCAGCCTACTGATCTGCCTACCCACGTAGCCGCAGGGTCACTGAAGCAAGTATCTGACTGTTTCAAAACCTGATTTCCTATCGTGTGCATACTAAGTCACTTCAGTCATGTCCAACTCTTTGCAACCCCACTGATCATAGCTCACCAGGCCCCTCTGCCCATGGGATTCTCCAAGCAAGGATACTGGAGTGGGTTAGCATTTCCTAATCCAGGGGATCTTCCCAGTCCAGGGATCGAACCAGAGTCTCTTATGTCTCCTGCATTGGCAGGAGGGTTCTTTACCACTAGCACCACCTGAGAAGCCTAATTTCCTATTGGATATGAATAAATTAATGTTTTGATTTTAAATATTTTAGTAGACCAATCCTGGAATTACTTTGGAAGGAATGATGCTAAAGCTGAAACTCCAGTACTTTGGCCACCTCATGAGAAGAGTTGACTCACTGGCAAAGACCCTGATGCTGGGAAGGACTGAGGGCAGGAGGAGAAGGGGACGACCGAGGATGAGATGGCTGGATGGCATCACGGACTTGATGGACGTAAGTCTGAGTGGACTCCGAGAGATGGTGATGAACCGGGAGGCCTGGCGTGCTGCAATTCATGGGGTCGCAAAGAGTCGGACTCGACTGAGCGACTGAACTGAACTAAAAGTTTTTTTATGTGAACTATTTTTGAAGTCTTTAATTGTTACAATATTGCTTTTCTTTTGTGTTTTAGTTTCTTGGCCTCTAGGCATATGAGATTTCAGCTCCCCAGTCAGGGATCAAATCTACATACCCTGCCTGCATTGGAAGATGAAATTTTAACCATTGGGCCACCAGGGAAGTCCTTATTTTATTGTTGTTTAAAAAAAATGTTCTATTATTTTATGTTCATTTCACAAGTAAATGTTTTGTTTTAAAAGACATCCTTGACCAGTATGTTATTATTACATAGAAGACATGTTATTTTAAAAAAAATAGTTCAGTGTTAAGGATTATTCAAAATGATATTAACAGCCAAGGAATTGGTACTGCCTATCATTTTGCTTTTTCAAAGTGGGAAGAGATAAGAGTCGGACTCGACTGAGCGACTGAACTGAACTAAAAGTTTTTTTATGTGAACTATTTTTGAAGTCTTTAATTGTTACAATATTGCTTTTCTTTTGTGTTTTAGTTTCTTGGCCTCTAGGCATATGAGATTTCAGCTCCCCAGTCAGGGATCAAATCTACATACCCTGCCTGCATTGGAAGATGAAATTTTAACCATTGGGCCACCAGGGAAGTCCTTATTTTATTGTTGTTTAAAAAAAATGTTCTATTATTTTATGTTCATTTCACAAGTAAATGTTTTGTTTTAAAAGACATCCTTGACCAGTATGTTATTATTACATAGAAGACATGTTATTTTAAAAAAAATAGTTCAGTGTTAAGGATTATTCAAAATGATATTAACAGCCAAGGAATTGGTACTGCCTATCATTTTGCTTTTTCAAAGTGGGAAGTGTGGATAAAATTAAGATTTAAGGGAAGAATAAACAAAGGAGATGCATAATAAAATTCAAATAGTAGAATACTAAAAATTTGCTGACAAAGTTCTGATATCAAATAAGAATCCTGTTGGAAAACAAATTTTTTAAAACATGTTTAAAATCACTGTTTTCAGGAAAATCTTACAGAAATTTAAATCGCTTGATTTTTCAGAAAGCTTGTCTTGAAATAAACATCATGCACAAGACCTGCCTACCTCACATTAAATATTCATTTTGATTGACCGGCTCAGTCTCTCCACTACAAAGCTCTGACCTGCTCATGGCGTTATTTCTTTGGTCTGTAACCTCATCAGATGGAACAGGCCGAATAACCTCCGGCATGAGCATCGGTGTGTGAATGGAGCCTTTTCTACCTGTAATAAATAATGGTGCAGGGAACTGTTACTAAAGGAGATGTGAGACAACCAAATGTAGTTTTAGTGCTTTGTCCTTCCTCACTACAGCGGATCCTTCTAATCTCAAGGGTCATTTTCTGTTCAAAGACATCAGACAGCCTATGTTGTTGTTAAAATCACCAAGAAGCCTTCTTAGGCATGCCTGGTCCTGACTCTCTGCTGAGACAAGCCCAGTCTTGTGAAATTCAGAGCTCTATCCACTAATGCCCATGAAGGATCCTCTGGCAGTTTTCATATGATTAGAAATGGCCAACCAGTAACAGGGGAAATTACATTCTTATAGCCTTCACACCCCCTGCAGTTTTAAATGCATTACCTCTTTCTGGCTTTTCCTGCTTTAAAAAGGTAAATTAAGTAAGTGCAGTTTTGTCCTACTAACCAACTATGGTGTTCTTCCCAGGAGAGCAGACTTGAGGGAAAAGAGCTTCATTAATTCAGCACAATTCTTAGACATCAATTGACCCTAAATTGACCCAACAAACCAAGGAACAATGTTTACCTTCTTAGGAATATTTAACCTATCTCCAGAAATTTGGGGACAAATCATCTTTTTTTCTAAAATGTCTTAAAATGCCTCGATAATATAACCTTACTGCTTGATATATTTTTAAACAGAAGTAAAGGTGAGAAATGGATACCATGGGATGGAAAGTACTCAAGTATAACAAAATTTCAAATCTGAGACCAGTTTTAACATGTCAGTCAGGCTAAATGAGGAAGAGGAAATAGAACTGGGAAGAAGAAATAAATATTTTATCCTAGAAATAAATATAAAACTGCCTATCAAAAGTCCTTGTCTCTACTAGTTTCAGAATAGCCCCTAAAAATCTCAACAAACCTGTTCACATTTTCCTACTTTGGAAAATAAAACTTAAAATTTGTATTTATGCCATGGTTAGTGTTTAGATATACCATTTGTAGTATCAAGCATCATTAAATTGCTGAAACTAGTTTCGAAAAGGCAAAAAAGCGGGGTACAAAATTGAGAAAACCTCAGATCTCATAACTTTTTAGTTCTTATGCCACTTGAAATGTCATTGACCAAAAATTCTTTGCCCTAACATCTCAATTAGAAGTGTCTCAAGTAGCATCACACACACACAAATACATATATTCTTCAAACTCTCTTCCCATAAAAGATTATTACAAAATGATGAATATAGCTCCATTTACTATGCAGTAAGTTCTTATTAGTTATCTATTTTATATGTAGCAGTGTGTGTATGTTAACCTCAAACTCCTAATTTATCCTTCCCCCTCCCTCCTTTTGATAAAGGACAGTCTCTCAAACATCGAAACAGGCCAGCCTAGAACTGTAGTCTATTGCCATCATTTTGCTGTGGAATGGTTTAAATGGAAGAACTTGAAAAAGCCCAAAATTTGTCTTCTAAAATACCCACCAATTCAATTCTTCCATATTTTCTTAGGCCTCACAGATTTGCCATACTTATATTCAAATTAACTAATCTCCTTTTAGATTAGAAAGACCACAGAAGAAAATTTAGTGCAGATGTATCCTCAAAGCTTCCTCTTTCATTACAATTAAGATGATGTTTTTTAAAGAACTTCTTTTAAAAGTAAGCTGCCTACCTTAGGAGCAGAAACCATGAAATTTAGTTTATTCATCTTCATGGTCTTTATGAAACCAAAACATCCTGATAAGGAATGAATGAATTAGTTATTCAACTACTAACAAAACTTCTAGATTTTTTTCCAAGTATCTGGAATGCTATTATCCTAGGGAAGGAAAAAAATCTTTTAAATGCTTTATTTTTACTTTAAAAAAAAAATGATTTATTTTTCCTTCAATAGCAGCTTCAGGGGTCAGCAGTTAAGAATCTGCCTTAACCGCTGTAGGGATGTAGGTTTGATCCCTGGTGGGGGAACTAAAGTTCTACATGCCATGGAGCACAACTAAGCCCAGACACCACAGCTAGAGAATCTGTTCACTGAATCAAAAGTTCCGCACGATGCAAGGAAGATCCTGTGTGTTGTGACAAAGACCCAATGCAACCAAATTAATTAATTAACTTCATAAAAGAGCAGCATGAGGATATTGTAGGCATTGTCATGCATCAGGGTATCTTAGTGAAATGCTCTGTGTTTCAGAGTTTCTTGCTACAGAATGTACCCTACATGGTGACTGGTTTTTCTATTGCTCTGTCATCATGATAACCCTCTCCTCACTGCTTCCAAATGTGGTCACCTGCATGGCTGAAATAACAGTGTGTCTGAAACAGTCTGTTGAATGCAAGAGACCATTTTGAAAGTTTCACAATTTGTCTAAATTTTAGCTTAAGTAAAAAATGATTTAGACATTAAAATGACTTTCTTCTTAACTGTTTGAGGCTCCAGCTATACCAGACTATAAAATAATTAAGGAACACGATGCTAAAGGAAGCCCACCTTTTCTGATAGGGAGAAAGATGAAGAGGCTGGATTGTACACACAACAGGATCAAGGGAGTACGACGAGTGATGATGAGGAATCTGCATTCCTTGTCCCAGCTTCCAAACAAGTATAAAAGGAAACAGTTTGTCAATGTATGGCAAAACCAATACAGTATTGTAACGTAGAATAAAGTTTTTTTTTAATTTTTAATAAAATAAAAGAAATACAATATCACCTAAGGAGATTTAAGACAAGGAATCTCTACCATACCCAAAAAAATGGAAAAAAGATTATAAGAGGCTATTAAATGAAAATGATTTGACAGTCAGAGAGCAAGAAATGGTGCTTTTACAATTCCAGGATGTTTGAATTATTCATCTCCTCCTTGAAAATTTTGTCAATTATAATAAAGTTCACAAGAGCTTTCCACACTAAAATAATTAGTGGAGCATTATGCTGAGGATAAAAACCAAAATAGTATCCTTGAGTCAAAAGTATTTTTCCTTTAAGTTTATTTTAAAAAGTTGTATTTTTAAACTAATAATTCTAACATCTTTAACAACTTAAGCACCAATAGAGCTAAGAATTATCACTCTTCAACAGTTTTTTAATAAGACATGGAAGTGAACATGCTGTTTAATAACAAAAAAAGAATCTAAATGGGAAAGTATAGGCTAGACTGCAAACAAATAGCCTGAATCTAAAAATATTCCCCTGCAAAATTCAGAAGTTGGCAAAACATCTGTTTGGTTGTCTGGCAATCATCCTAAGCAATGATCCATGCCTTTTACTTCCTGGAAAAATAATTAAGCAGTAATTTTAACAGTTTCTTCCAGCTTCTTCAAGAATTGGAAATACTAAGGAAACATTATAAAAAATATATATAACCTGAGACCTTGGATAGCCAGAATGCTCAAGACCAAAGTAAGACAGAGATGTGGGTGTGTCATAGAGCCCTGCTCAGTGAGTTAGGGCTCCCGTTTCAGTGATTTGGTTGTCACAAAGCCACCCTGAGTTCTGCACAAATGACCCAACATCACAGGCTTCTCTCTATCCTCTTCCTCTCCCCTCCTCCAAAAAGACATGGATGAAGTACAGACCTGGATGGACCAGTCCTGGCCCTATGAGGCCCAGTTTCCTCTAGGAAAACAAAACGTATATTCAAACTATATGAGCTGAAGAAGTAAGAAGAGAAAATATGTCTGATTTTGCTTTGATTGCCATAACTGATGAGACAAAACACACCTAAATAGCTCTAGTTCATGAGGCAGGCAAAGGAAAGGAAGGGTGCCATTCCATGGCACCAAATCAAGTTTTAGTGGATGCTGTCACTCGTCACTAAGTCATGGCTGACTCTTTGCGACCCCATGAGCTGCCGCATGCCAGGCTTCCCTGTCGTTCACTATTTCCTGAAGTTTATTCAAACTCATGTCCACCGAGTAGGTGATGCCATCCAACCGTCCCATCCTCTATCACCTCTTTCTCCTTCTCCCCTCAATCTTTCCCAACATCAAGGTATTTTCCAATGAGTCAGTTCTTCCCAACAGGTGGCTAAAGTCTTGGAGCTTCAGCTTCAGCATCAGTCCTTCCAGTGAATTTTCAGGGTTGATTTCCTTTAGCATTGACTGGCTTGATCTCTTTGTAGTCCAAGTGACTCTCAAGAGTCTTCTCTAGCATCACAGTTTAAAATGATCCAACTCTCACATTCATATATGACTACTGGAAAAACCATAGCTTTGACTATATACTTCTTTTAGGTAAATCATCTTATCTCTGCTATACACTAATATATGGGGGGAAAGGGGAACTCCATCAATGCATAATCTACAAACAGAATTAAAGTTATTAAGTGAAGGATTTATTCTACATTATCAGTTAATTACCAACATGTCTCTATATTCAATTACAGTACTACTGTTTCATTAGGCACTTGCACTGAGAGTCTCTAATTAAAACTCTCCCAAGTAACTGATGCTCAACAGATTTGATTAGCATTTTTATCTTTATTTTTCTGATTGGAAGTAAAATAACCTATCTTGGCACTTAAGTCAAAAATAGCAGCCTCCTCCCTAGGTCTCCTTTGCACAGACACTAGTCACAATTTCCTGCCGATTGCCTCAGGGGAGAATTTCACCACGCACAGTTCTAGTAAAAGAGGCTGTGGCTTCCTATTGACCAGAATATTGAGTCTGCCTGCACCGGCACAGTTTAGGAATTAAGAGGCTTTGGAGTCAGATTAACCTGGTTTCCAACTTCAGCTCCTCTACGAACTAGCTGCACCTCTGGCAAATTACTTGGCTTCTGTGACTATGGGGACTGTTATGAGGCATAAATGACAAAATGTGTGAAGTGTTTAGCACAGAATCTGGTACACAGTAAGTGGTAAATGTTATGGTCGCTATTGTCATTTTTGCTGTTGTTTTTACAGGGTGTGGATAAGAGAAATATTTCGAGATTTTAATGAAGGCATGTGTTCCCAGGCAACTTAGTTTCCTGGAGGCTATGTCATAAGCATTTTGCTCCAGAGACTGATTGGCACCTATGATTTAATATTAAGGTTTGAACAAGTTTCCTATCCTGTTATTCTCTGATGGTGTTGCCCTTTCTATTCTCCACCCTTCCTAGCTCAGTTTTGTGTTCGGAGCCACTGTCCCACACAGGCTATCCTCTGAGCTCTCCTGTTCTCTGGCTTCTGGTTGGGCTCAATCAATGGAAACCTGAGTGTGGGAGAAAGCAGGTCAGGAACTGCAGGTCTCCCTCACTTCCACCTGCTTCTGGGCCACAGCTCTGGTAGGGGTCAGATGTCACAGCAGCTACCCAGGAGGTCCCTTGACACCTCCAGCTTTCACTGGCCTCTCTTAACAGCTCTACTTTCTCCCCTCATTCCTTCAGGCCTAGGAGTGTTGTTAGCACCTCCTTTGTCTAGTACCTAGAGCCTAAACATCCCCCATTGATTTGCTTATCTATACTTTGTAAATAGTCCTGTCTCTAAATACTCATCAGAATTTCATCCAAGTGCACCTCTGTTTCCCACTGGACCCTGAGTACCCCTTTCGATCAATATAGTCCCTGTAGCCAACTGGGTCAATGTTCATTTTACAATTTTTATTAAGTCCTTCAGTTCAATTCAGTCGCTCAGTCGTATCAGACTCTTTGCGACCCCATGAATTGCAGTACGTCAGGCCTCCCTGTCCATCACCATCTCCTGGAGTTCATTCAAATTCACTTCCATCGAGTCGGTGATGGCATCTAGCCATCTCAACCTCTGTCGTCCCTTTCTCCTCCTGCCCCCAATCCCTCCCAGCATCAGAGTCTTTTCCAATGAGTCAACCCTTCACATGAGGTGGCCAAAGTACTGGAGTTTTAGCTTTAGCATCATTCCTTCCAAAGAACAGCCAGGACTGATCTTTGAAATGAACTGGTTGGATCTCCTTGCAGTCTCAGGGACTCTCAAGAGTCTTCTCCAACACCACTGTTCAAAAGCATCAATTCTTCAGCGCTTAGCTTTCTTCACAGTCCAACTCTCACATCCAACCATGACCACAGGAAAAACCATAGCCTTGACCAGACAGACCTTTGTTGGCAAAGTAATGTCTCTGCTTTTCAATATGCTATCTAGGTTGGTCATAACTTTCCTTCCAAGGAGTAAACGTCTTTTAATTTCATGGCTGCAGTCACCACCTGCAGTGATTTTGGAGCTCAAAAAAATAAAAGTCTGACACTGTTTCCACTGTTTCCCAGTCTATTTCCCATAAAGTGATGGGACCAGATACCATGATCTTCGTTTTCTGAATGTTGAGCTTTAAGCCAACTTTTTCACTCTCCTCTTTCACTTTGCATTAAACACTAGGCTAAGTGCAAAGGGCAAGGAAAATAATTATATGTATATACATACACATTATATATATAACTTTGCGTGTACATTTGTGGGTCACAGTCCTTTTCTTCAAAGACATCAGTCTTCCCAGGGAGTTAAATCTACAAACCATAATGATAATCAAGTGTAATAAATGTGGTATATGTATGTGCAAAGTACATGAAAATTTATACTCTAACTTATTTGTCAGGGTGGAGGACAGTCATAAAGAGATGTCAAAGATAATTAGGAAAATCTTTTAGTGTGGCCACAAATGAAAGGAGAAATTTAAGAGGCAGAATTATAAGAAAGTGGCATTTCAGGCATAGAAGAGAATCTTTAAAAGTCATGATGACCTGAAGATACACAGCATGTTTAGTAAACAGCAAAGTCATTTGGGGTAAGTAGAACATAGCGCTAAGATTAGAATGATGAGGCCACCATAAAGTGTTGCTAAGTGGCTGGAGATTGGCCAGGTTTTGAAGGGTGTTACTGGAACTTGTGCAAAAGGGTTCAGGCTGTGGAATGATTTGATCCCAACTCAATTTTGACGGGTATTTCTGGCAGGAACAAGGTCATGTGACCAGTTCAATGGACTGCAATAATACAGAAGAAATACAAGAGTCTAATCCAAAGCAATGGTCTTTGAAGTTGAAAGCAAGGGACATATTGAATAAATATTTCATGGAGAATTAGCAAAACTTCAAGATCTTTGAGTGCAGGAGGAGTATTAGCTATGGTTTCAATTTGTGGTATCTGTTTAGATCCCATTATAAATGGCTTCTTTGTTAATTAAAAAAGCAAATAGAGGGAAGGAGCAGATGAGGTAAGGGTAAACTAACTCCTTTAGGGAAAAAAAAAATCAACTTCTGGTGTTACAATAATTGACTTAAAAAAATAGATGTGACCATAATTTTGAGAAAGATGGAAAGAATCTCACAATTTAAAAAATAGAAGTCATGCCAGAATAGCACCAGTTGACTAAAGTTAGTGATGCCTCTAAAATGCAAGAAATTTCAGAAGTAAATGCCTCAGAAGTTTCAAGCTGGACATTCGTATCGACTTTGATGCCCTCCCTTCATCATCAAGCATGGCTATCCTGCCCTTGTGCGGTGTCTGTCTATACTGCACTTGCACAGCATCACCTCTCCAGAGTTTTGTTCGTTATCTGTCTCTGTCTCCTTAACTTACTTTGATGTAGATCCATAAAAACCTATGCAGCACTTGGCATATGATAAGTGTACTTAATAATCAGTTTTTAGTAAAATGCCAAAATTATGATACTGCTTCTGTGCTTCAACATCCCAGTCCAAAATAAGAGATGTGTTACTTTTTTCTCATCAAGTGATATAGTTATTGTTTTTGTTTTTAACCTGTAAGAATACTTCCTCCCACTCATTGCAAAAGTAGTGACATCAGACAGATATTACACTCAAGTACAATCAAGCTTTTAAAAACAGGATCACCTATCACAGTAATGGTCAGTCTGAAAACCCAATAGTTTCTTAGCATAATTCTTTGAAGCTAAAACTGTGTAGGATCTCCTCACATTATAATTACTGTTTTCTTCCCTCAGATTACCATGTTAAGAAATATTATTGAACTTTTGAGACTGACAACAAGAACAGTAAACCTCACTGTATTCTAGTGAATAGTGGTGAAGAATATATGTATACACACACACACAAACACAGACACACTCTAGCACATTCCAACACAGCAACCATGTCACCATGCTTTGGATCTTACACAGAAATATCCAGAGGTTTACCATCAGGTGTTAGAAGGGTGTTAACTCTAACAAATATTAATTCTTCAACTGTTTTCAAGCAAAAAGTATCTCTCTGTATTCTATCAGGAATAATCAAGGGACCCACATGATGGAAATTTCAATTATTAAATCAGGACAATCTGTCACTTCTCTAAGGGAAATCATCCCCCTTAAGCTAAATGGTCTCAATTTATGTTAGTTCTTCTTAGTCTTTTAATTAAAACAAACACCAAAACAAAATTATTCTTGACCTTGTTTGTCCATGAGATTCTTTCATAGATCTACTTTCCTACTGTCCTATTTAAAAGAGTCTAAACATTCTGCTTTTGGGACACCCTACTAAGTAGAATCTACTAAGGAGAGTCTACTAAAAAGACAGTGAATTGAATTCTGTGTTCAAAGACCTTCATTCACTTGGAAAGGAAGAGCAACAGTGGGGGAAGGGGGTTGCTGGCTCATTAAGAAATATAAGCATATCCTAAGGTCTGCATAGTTTTGTGTTTTGTGTTTTTTTTGCCATGCCATGCCTTTTTTTTTAATTGTATTTATTTTTTTAATTGGTGGGAAACTGCTTTACAATTTTGTGTTGGTTTCTGTCATACAACAATGTGAGTCATGGAGATCAGTCAAAATTATTTATATGTGTGTGTGTGTGCATACATGCATGCATGCTAAGTTGCTTCAGTCATGTCCTACTCTTTGCAAACCTATGGACCATAGCACACCAGGCTTCTCTATCTGTGAGATTCTCCAGGCAAGAATACTAGAGTGGGTTGCCATGTCCTCTTCCAGGGGATCTTCTTGACTCCGGGATCAAACCTGTGTCCCTTATGTCTCATGCATTGACAGGCGGGTTCTTTACCACTAGCACCACCTGGGATATATATATATATATCCATACAATACATATACATCCTTTCCCTCCCCACCCCTTTCCTTCCCCCAACCCCACTCCTCTAGGTCATCACGGAGCATGAGCTGGGCTTCCTGTGTTATTTAGCAACTTCCCACTATTTCATACACAATAGTGTATATATGTCAATCTAAGGCCTCCATAATTAGTGTGATGTTAGCATATGCTAGCCAGGTAGATCAATGAGAAAGAACAAAGAATCCAGAAATACACCAATTGCATGTAGTATTCAACAAAGGTGGACTTCAAATCAAGCCCACTCATTGGAAAAGACCTTGATGATAGACAAGATGAAAGCAAAAGGAGAAAAGGGTGGCAGAGGATAAGATGGTTAGATAGCATCACTGACTCACTGGACATGAATCTGAGAACACTCCTGGTGTTAGTGGAGAACAGAGGAGCCTGGCATGCTATAGTCCATGTCATCAGAGTCAGAGACAACTCAGCAACTGAACAAAAACAACAAATCAGGTGAGAAATGTGGGTACTTTAATAAATGATGCTGGGATAACTGAATAATAACATGAAAGTAATAGAAACTGAATTCATTGCTGACACCAAAAATCAGTGAAAATTCTAAAAGAATTAGAAATTAAAACTAAAAAATGAACTTATACAAGTACAAATATTTCTGAATTTCTCTATAACCAAGAAGTGAGGAAGACTCTCTTCCCACTCAAAACCTTGAAGCAATAGGGAAAATTATTACTAAATTTGACTACATAGAATTTAATCACACATGGAAAATATAACTTTATGTGAAAAATTAAAATATCAACTGCACTATTTAAATAACAAACTAGAGACGTGACTAGATAGTTTCCATAAAAGGAAATACAGGCAATAAAGTTCCTCATATGTTTAAGACTCTTTAATATATGAATCTTATAATTAAAAGAATAGCTCATAATAAGAGAAATACAAAAATATTACATAGATATACTATATCTCATTTATTGCATTGATAAAAAAAAAGCAAGAGTGTAACCACATATTTAATTGGTAAAACCGAGAGGAAACAAACCCATATGCAAGACTAAAAAGAATGCAAAATTTTAAAAACACTATGAAGGGTAATTTGACATTGTTTAATGATTTTACATATGTTTTCATGTTTAACCTAACTGTCCATCAATACAAGACTAATAAAATTAACTCTAAAATACTTATAATAGAACACCATACAGCTGATTTAAAAAAAAAAAATCACTGCTTTCTCACATGTGATCTCCAGGATATATTGTTAAATGAAAACAGTCATGGAAGCAATAAGTATATATACACTGTATAGCCATTTATCTAAGAAAAGGACTGTGTGTGTATGTGTGTACATACATGCACATACAATGAGAGATTAGGCTATAATTAAATAAAATTATTACTTACATGTGATGACAATTAACCTGTAAGAAAGACAGATATAAAAGTCAAGCAGGAAATTTCTAAGACAAATCTGAAAAACTTGTCATTTCAGAAAGCAAGGAATTTATCGAAAATTTTTGGAATACTGTCAAAGGACTCATGAAACATCTTGAAATAGTTCCCACTGCACAAAGATGAGTCATTCTCAGTACCACTAAGAATTATAACATCAGTGGGTTAAAATCAATCAAATGTGTTAAAAATCAAGGAATTCATTGATCTTTAAAAAAATAATTACCTTTGGAGGATGCTAGGAAACCAACTCATTACTCTTAAAACTAATAGATAAAGGGAAAGAATCATACAGATAACTTGCTTTTCCAGTAAGAACTTTACTTGAGGATATTCAAAAGTTGGGGAGAAAAAATTCTCTCTATGGATGTATTCCAACTAGCATATAAAGATATAATTAAATAATTGAAATACTACCACTTTGCAAACCCCTAAGTAAACTTTGGATCTGGAAAATACTCTCAATAGCACCTAACATCACAGCAGTAGACAACTGGACATTATGAGTCTCTTGAAGGAAGTTTAGAGCACCATTTATGAAGTAGCCTTGCCAAAAATATAAGCTGAATATGAATCAAGCTTCTTGATCTAGCCACCAGTACAAGAAATATACAAGGAATAGAAGACACAGGTTTTCTTTAAAAAATGAGACTGCAGTCAGCAAAATCCAGAAAGCAAGAAAGTTCACAAAACAAATTACTCAACTTTTCAACAAATCAATTTCAAAATTTTTTAAATATTTAAATTAAGATGGCCTGTGAAATAACAAATACATAAGACCTACAAACAGAATAAAGTGGTGCCCCCTGTTGAGATCCCACTTTGAACAAACCAGCAATGTAATATCCATAAGTAAACAAAAATAAATTTTAAAAATGTATGAGAAAACATCAACTAGATATTTGATGATGTAAGGCATGACTAGATTTTCTTATGTATGAACACAGCACTATGACTGGGTTCTTTAACAAGAACTTTTTTCTTTCAGAGACATATATTAATAATCAAATATTTGCCCTGAAATATTATGTCTGTGATTTGCTTCAAAACAATTTTGTAGGGAGAGATGTAAAAAGGGGTTGATTAAATGCAAGTGTGGCTGTGAGCTGGGCTTCCCCAGTGGGCTCAGCAGTAAAGAACCCACTTGCAATGCAGGAGACACGGGAGACACGGCTTCCATCCCTGGGTCAGGAAGAACCCCTGAAGAAGGAAATGGCTACCCACTCCAATATTCTTGCTTGGAGGACCTCATGGACAGAGGAGTCTGGTGGGCTTCAGTCAGTAGAATCACAAAGAGTTGGACACAGCTGAAGTGACTTAGCATGCACACACATGGCTGTGAGCTGATTAGTGTTGGGTCCAATAACTGGTACACGCAGATGTGCTGTACCTTTTTATTTACAATGAATGCTTAAAATTACTCACAATACACTGCTGGTGGGAATGTAAAATGATGCAGTTGTTATGGAAACAGTATGGCATTTCCTCAAAAATATTAAAAATAGAACAGTATGATCCAGCAACCCCACTTTTGGGTATTTACCCAAAATAATTAAAATGAGGGTCTCAAAGATATATGTGCACCCCCACGTTCATGGCAACAGTATTCACAATAGACAAAATGTGGAAACAACCTAAAAGTCTCTTTATGGATGAATAAAGAAAATGTGCCATACACACACAATGGAATATTATTCAACTTTAAAGAAGAAGGAAGTCCTGCTATATGCATCAGTATGCATGAACCTGAAGGTCATCATGCTAATTGAAATAAACCAGTCACAGAAGGTGATGAAAGATCCCACTCATATGAGGTCTCTAAAATTGTCAAATTCATGGAACCCAACTGGAATGGCGGTGGCCAGGGACTTCAGAGAGGAAGCAATAGGGAATTGATCATCACCAGGCATAAAATTTCAGTGTTTAACTGAAATTAAATTGACCATCACCAGGCACAAAATTTCTAGAAATTTTCCATTCAACAAAGCAGAGACATTACTTTGCCAACAAAGGTCCATCTAGTCAAGGCTATGGTTTTTCCTGTGGTCATGTATGGATGTGAGAGTTGGACTGTGAAGAAAGCTGAGCACAGAAGAATTGATGCTTTTGAACTGTGGTGTTGGAGAAGACTCTTGAGAGTCCCTTGGACTGCAAGGAGATCCAACCAGTCCATTCTAAAGGAGATCAGTTCTGGGTGTTCTTTGGAAGGAATGATGCTAAAGCTGAAACTCCAGTACTTTGGCCACCTCATGAGAAAAATTGACTCGTTGGAAAAGACTCTGATGCTGGGAGGGATTGGGGGCAGGAGGAGAAGGAGACAACAGAGGATGAGATGGCTGGATGGCATCACTGACTTGATGGATATGAGTTTGAGTGAACTCCGGGAGTTGGTGAAGGACAGGGATGAGAATACTCTTGAGAGTCCATTGGACTGCAAAGAGATCCAACCAGTCCATTCTAGAGATCAGTCCTGGGTGTTCTTTGGAAGGACTGATGCTAAAGCTGAAACTCCAACACGTTAGCCACCTCATATGAAGAGCTGACTCATTGGAAAAGACTCTGATGCTGGGAGGGATTGGGGGCAGGAGGAGAAGGAGACAACAGAGGATGAGATAGCTGGATGGCATCACTGACTTGATGGATATGAGTTTGAGTGAACTCCGGGAGTTGGTGAAGGACAGGGAGGCCTGGCGTGCTGCAATTCATGAGGTTTCAAAGAGTCGGACATGACTGAGCAATTGAACTAACTAATTGTGCCCATAGTTAACAATACTTTATTGTGCACTTAAAAATTTATTAAGAGGGTGATCTCATGTTAAGTGTTCATAACACAATTTTTAAGAAAACAGCAAAAAAATATTCATAATAAAAAATATTTAAAAACCTATGTACAGATCCAGCATTGGTTGTCTAATTAATATTAATCAAGTAAGTTAACACATTTTAAGCCCTCATTTTCTCATAGCTGAAAGGGATAAAATAACAGCAATTTTATAGGTTGGTTTGCTATCTCTACTTTTAAACCTTAATAATGGTGAATTGAAATGGGAAAGGAGGTTTGAAATCATGCAAAGGAAGGTACAATGCACCTTCACGTACTCATTATTTAACCTCAACTCCCTTTTAAATATCATCATTATTTTATATTAGGCAAATACTTAATATTTCTGAGGTTTATTTTCTTTCATGTAAAATGGGGATCAGACCAGCATAATACCACTGTCATGTGGAACTATGTAAAGCTGTTGCTGCTGCTAAGTCGCTTCAGTCATGTCCGACTCTGTGCAACCCCATAGATGGCAGCCCACCAGGCTCCTCCATCCCTGGGATTCTCCAGGCAAGAACACTGGAGTGGGTTGCCATTTCCTTCTCCAATGCATGAAAGTCAAAAGTGAAAGTGAAGTCGCTCAGTCGTGTCTGACTCCTAATGACTCCATGGACTGCAGCCTACCAGGCTCCTCTGTCCATGGGATTTTCCAGGCAAGAGTACTGGAGTGGGGTGCCACTGCCTTCTCCATATGTAAAGCTAGGACTTTATAAATAATGCTTTCTCTCCTCCATGAAGCCTCTTGATTCCCAGTTGGAAATAAATAGTCACTCTTCTGTTAGATTTACTTTGATTATTATTGTTGTAATTATCTCCCTTAAATTATTATTTAAATACTTTTTATGAAAAGACTATCTGCCCTTTGAAAACAGATTATTCATATCCTCTATCTCATCGAAGACATAGGGCACATAACATATGGAGATCAAGAAACTTTGATGAATTAAATCCCTTAAATAGATTAGATGGGCTACCTCCAAAATTGATTAGTTTTCTGAAACTACTGACAATGAATGATCTGGTTGTATACTACTTATATATTTAAAATGCAAATAAGATCCCTGGGAAAATATTAGACTGTTTCCTGGACAAACCATAAATGAGTTTATCACATGTCAAAGATATTACCCAGTTCACTGTGTTGATAAAACCTGAAGTGTGACTCCTACTCTGCTTTTTACCAGAATTATTCCTACAAATACAAACATGTCACAGATTCTTCGGTAGAAAATTGTTCCTAGCATAAGGTATCAGCTTTATTCCAAACAGTGTGTCACTGTGAAGTACCACCTCACACGTATCTGTCATGCTCCAAAGAAGAGCCGTGATAATGGAAGGGTAGATGTCCATATATTGCCATTCACCTTAGATCAGGTCAATGACTAGCAGGAAAAGTGAATGGAGTCTCCAGTAGATAGTGGTTCCAGAAGACTATCTGAAGTGACAAACATACCAACCTTAAGTGTAGTTCAAAATATTTCCACTTGAGATAAAACTCAGTTCCAGAATTCTGACAACATGGTGACAGCATAGTTTTTCTTTCTGAGAATAAAGACCCTTTTCCCATAAAATCTGGAGAAAGTCAAAAGCAGTTCAATCAAAATGTATAAATGTGGTCATCTGTTATCCATAGCCCAATGGGACAGCTCAGCTGGGGTCTATAGAGTTCATCTGCGTGTTCTTCCCAAAATTTTTCCTAATGCTTCTCTGAAGTTATTAATTGTACAGGTCACTGTAGTTAAACCCACACCTCAGAGTGCTTGCTGGACACCAAGAAGCAAACACCAATATACAGTGCAGCTCAAAGAGGCTTTGTGCTGTTCGTGTTTGATTCTTTGCGACTCCATGGACCCTAACCCACAGGCTTCTCTGTCCATGGAATTTTCCAGGCAAGAGCTCTGAAGTGGGCTGCCATTTCCTTCTCCAGGGGATCTTCTATACCCAGGGATCAAACTCGCGTCTCTTTGCGTCTCCTGCATTGGCAGGCAGATACTTTACCACTGTGCCACCTGCTTTGCCTCTATTTAAAAAGATCATAATCTATAATTTCAAAGTCCATCAAACAGAGCTATGCAAGAGGTTATAGGATCTGTATTCAAAGAACAAGACAAAGAACTAAATCAAGCTCCTTCCAAAGTAAGACATTTGAAAGGAGATCACTGAAACATCATCGGTTCAGCATAAAGTGATGCAGTCATATTTTACAAGAGCCATATGAATCTTTAAAACCTTTACATAATCGTGTGTGCCAAAAAATACTTGGAGCCAAACTTCACAATTCTATGGACATTCTTAGTTGACATCACATGTTTTATATACTGTGATATGGGAATTTTGTTTCACTTATAAAATTTTGTGCTTAAAAGGGGATATGGAGCAATTGCAATATATTCCATAGTGTTTTCTTCAATTTACATCATTATATTCTGAAGTAAGCTGAAATAGGCCAAGGCTCTATGTAACTAAATTTTTCTATTATTTTCATGTGAAGGAGAATGAAGAATAAATCTGTAAGAGAACAAAACATAAGTTCATTGTGGTCATAAATTTGCCATAATCAGGAAAACTCTCCATAAATTTATTGAGAAAGAATATGAACAAATGGCCCCATACAATCAGAAGAGGCTGCACTCCTCATGGTAAACTACCAATACAGTATTGTAACGTAGAATAAAGCATTAAAAAATAAATAAATAAATATAAACAAAATCTGTTGAAAGTCTAGATAAGATTCTTCATCCGTGAAATAGATATCATAATTAATTCCTACCATACCTATCGTAGAAAAATTGTGTGAGATTAAAATATGAGCTAATATATTGAAGGGGAAAGCTTTGTAAAATGCAAAGGAGCTTGAAAATGTAAGCAATCAAGAGGATGATCATTACCTGCTTAGAGATAAAAATAGATAATATTACACCCAGCACACAACAAAGAGTTTAGCACATAGGAAGTGTTTACTATATGTTTTAATTAAAATATCAACTGAGATTAGGCAATCACATTCTTAAAAGTACTGATTTAAGTGAAAATAAACACAAAATCAGCCTGGAGCATCTTATAAAGCCAAAAGTAAGGAAGTATGGTTCTCAAACAAGCAAACAAAGCACAATGATGAGGAAACATTGAAGGAACAAAGGACCCAAATGAAAGAATTCGCAATGGCCAAAGATAGAACAATCTAAGCAGCAAGATAAATGAAGCAGAATTGGCTTATAATCCATAGTACAAAATAAATAGCTATAAATCCAGACTGAAAGTATTTAACTAACCAATTTAAGAATGAATCGGGGAGGAACTTCCCTGGCGGTCCAGTGATTAAAACTCTGCATTCCAATGCAGAGGGTGCAGGTTCATTCCTCATCGAGGAGCTAGGATCCCACACGCCTTGCAGCCAAAAAATCAAAACACATAAAACTAAAGTGATATTGTAACAAATTCAATAAAGACTTTAAAAATGTTCCACATTAAAAAAAAGCAATAAAAAGAATGAATAAGAGAGAATAAACAAATCTCCTCTGCAGAAGGATTCCAAATAATTTACTTAGATAATTTACCCTCAAGGAGGATGCTTGTCCTTTCCAGGAGTACAGACAAGAAAGCAGAAGATGGAACAAAGAGGAATTCTTTTTCACAACATCAAGAAGAAACTTTACAGTGGAGGAATCTGACAACAACTACCTTACCCAGGTGATCGCAACAGCAACAAGTCGTATTGACAGCATTGTCCCTTGACATGATGTGATAAGAATGGCATTTTACCTCTGCAGTTTTCCTTTCCAAAACCCATAACCCCCGTCTAGTTAAAAAATTATTGAGCAAATCACAATTAAGATTATTACGCAAAATATCTAAACTAAACGGTACTCCACAACACTGTCAACGTCATTGAAAACAAAGGAAATACGAGAATCTGTCACAATCAGGAGAACCCTGAGGAGACACGACAGTGAAACGTAATGTGTTATACTGACTAGGATCCTGAAACAGAGGACATGAGGTTAACTAAGGAAATCTGAATAAATGATGGACATTAGTTAATAATAATGAATCAGGATTGGTTCATTAACTGTAGCAAGTTACCACACTAATGCAAGTCATTAATAACAAGGGGAACTGGATGCGGGAGTGGAGGGCAGGGAATATATGGGAATTCTCTGTATCATCTGTTCATGCTTTGTATAAGTCTAAAGCTTAAATTGAGAAATGAAAAAGCCCACCAAATACACCTTTTATTTTTTCTTTATAGATTGTGCAAGGACCTACAACTTGTCCTCCATGTTGCAAAAGTTGTCTCAACATGCCCCTGACCATTGGGTTTCTAAAAATTGCGCTAAGACCACAGTCTTACGAAATTCTATGGGACTCTTTTCCCACCCTCTGATTCACATAGGTCTTGCTAAGGCATGAAACACACTCCACTAGTCTGTGCATATTATATCCAGTAGGCATAATAACCTCAATGTAGTGGATCATTATAATTTGTCAAATATCTGCGCAATCATGGTCTCTGGACTCTCTGTTTTGGTAAAAAGAGCCAAGAGATTGACACTGGCAGGCAACATGGTACCCTTACAGTGTTGTCTCTGCCAGGTAAAACAACTTCTGGTGGTCCTTACAATATGGAGAAAAAAGTCTTGACAGGTCATAATTGCATATCAAGTACCCAGAGCTATGCTAATTTTCTTCAGTAAAAAAACTACATCTAAATACTGCAGACCTCCACCTGATAAAGTTTACAAGGTACAGCCATTCTCTGAAATCCATTTAGCCTCTGCACAGGGCAAATATTGGCAGATTAAGGAACAATATGATACCTATCACCATCTCTGGAGAAGGAAATGGCAATCCATTCCAGTATTCTTGCCTGGAGAATCCCATGGACAGAGAAGCCTAGTAGGTTACAGTCCATGGGATCACAAAGAGTCGGACACGACTGAGTGACTTCACCATCACCATCATCATCTCTCATTTTTTAAGTCTTTGATGCTGTCACTAACATCTAAACACCTCGCTAGAGATGTGGCATTGCTTTGGGTTTATTATATTGGTGGGGAGCAGAAAAATTTGAAAGTTTTCATTTGCTCTTCCCACCATAATGACTCGAACCCATGGGTCAAAGGGGTGATTCTGGTGTGTGACTCTTCCAGCTGCCAAGTATTTCTAATCCAATTACATATTCAGAAGCTAGTGAAACATCAACACCATGCCTATGAACTAACTGTGTACTCTGTGAGTCACATCTGGGTTGACTCTGTGTATATCATGTAACCACAGCTACTGTGATATTTTGGGTCATCAGAAATTGGCAATGATCCAGAATCAGTATTTAATAATCCCCAAAGGTCTGGGTTGGGCTTTCCCAGGGAGTCAGTGATAAAATAACCTGCCTGCAATGCAGTACCCTTAGAGACTTGGGTTTGATTCCTGGGTCAGAAAAATCTCCTGGAAGAGGAAATGGCAACCTACTCCAGTATTCTTGCCTGCAAAATCTCATGGGTAGAGGACCATGGCAGGCTACCATCTATGGGGTTGCAAAAGAATCAGACATGACTGAGTGACTCAACAACAACAAAGGTCTGGCTATTTTTCCCCAGTGCGCAGTCATTCTGTAAATTTATGCAGATTTAAAGATAGATTCACAGGATACACTTATGGCAATGCTGCAGGTTCCTCCACTAGAGAATTTTACTTTCCATTTAAGGAAAACTGACCTTCCCTTCTCCTTCAACAAACCCAAGGAACTCTGGGACTATGATCAGGCTTAGGTCTAGAAACCTATGAAAATCCCACAACTCTCCTCAAGCATGTAATCACCAATACCAGAGGATTTTCTGTTATAATTCAGGCAATGTTTTTACAGATTTCCTGTCTGTTTTATTCCTAGGGACACTGTGATCAATTAGAGTCAGTGGATCCTATAGACTAAAGTGAACTGATTATTGTTATGGCCTGCTGGCCGTTCTAGTAAACGTGCCTACTTTGTCAGTTGGCTGCTTGACCTCATACTCTGGCTTCCCATTTTCTCTATTAAAATAAAAGAACTCAAATAAATAGTGGTGTTACTGACCATGATACCTGGATACAAAGGAGAGCAACCCAGACCTTTTCAAGGATGCAGTTGGTCCCCTCAGTATGTGCATCCACATCTTCCCTGGTGAAGGGATTGAATTCTGAGCCTTTTAATTCCTTCTTCCACATCATGTCATATAAACTCTGGATCTCGGCCTCATTAAAATAGGCCACCATTGACTTCAAGGTTTGGTCAACCAACCAAGTAAGTTATTAGAGTCACTGCTGACTCCATGAGCTAGTATATTAAATCCATAATGTTCAGTAACTGCACCCATATTGATGCATTTGGCCCAGCTTTTCTAGACCATCCTCCTTGGTATAACACCCGTAGGAAGTGTATTAGTCACTCAGCCACATCTGACTCTTTATAACTCCATCAACAGTAGTCTGGCAGGCTCCTCTGACCACTAGAACCCACTTCCAAATTCACAGATAGTAATACTCTGTACCTGATTCCCTGAAGCATACCGAGACTTGGCCCCAATTATAAGTCAAGTGACAACAGCAGGTAGATATGAAAGACCACGATCCCCCTTGCAAGCCCTTTATCAAGAGCTTTCCAGCAAAGAAACTCATATCTTCAGACACGGGAGGGAGAGCTAGTTCCACTGTCAAAGAGACTCAGATGGACTTGGGGGAGTTCAATATTCTGTTTCATCTGATTCCAACCAGATGTCCTCACTTCAATTTTAAGGGTCCCATTCTTTCCTAGTTAATTCCCTAGCTTTCATGAGAAATTGGTTTAACTGATATTATAATTCTGTAACGCTTGCAGTTAAATTTTGTGTTTGATTTTCAGCCATGATATTCCTCTGGTTCCAAGATCATGACATGAGCAGAGAATTTAAGGACCTGAGCTTATTATTTTTCTTCCTGCAAATGCTTCAATTAAATTTAAAAATATGATAGCACTTGTAGTCATCACTGTTACTGGAACAGTCAAGTGCAGCAGCCATTTGGGCTCCCAAGGCATTTGGTTCAAAGTGGCACTTCATCAAGATGACAGATGATGACTTTATTACCAGTTATGCCACTGCATGTCATGGATTATCATCCTGTGTCTTTAAAACCTCAGCACTGCACCAAAGCCCAAGGATATGATCAGACCAATTCCCTCAAAATCCCATCTTTAAGGGTCTTTCTTCCAGGACTACTCTCATCATCAATCCTATATTTGTTCATGTCCACTCAGAAAACAGAACCCATACAGAAATTAGAACAGGGAAATTTGAATACAAAAAGTCACTTACCTAATGAAAAGCAGTGAATCATTAAAAGGGAAAAGTGTGATTATAATGAGTACAGAAGCAGGAAGTACAGAAAGCAATGCAGCCTGACAATGGCAAAGAAATTTGCCAAAGGATAGGAGCTGGAGCTGGTCTGTTTAGAAAAAAAAAAAAAAAGGCAATCAAGTTCTGGAGGAACTTGCCTAAGGATCCACCTAGTAAGCCAGAGGACTAGTGCTCATTTTAAAAATGTAAACCATTGTAGCAATAGTGTGAACAATTTAAAAGTGTGAACAATGTATAGGCAAAAAGGCAGAGACCTAGAATTAGATAGGTACACAAAGATTGGGCAGTCTTCTGGAATGCAGCTAAGATGGACTTCATTGTATACATATTGAGAGTACAGGCTGTTGTGAAATATAAGGGAGAAATGAAGCTGGGTAGGAAGAAAAAAATCTCAGACCAGATAAAGCCAGATGCATGTCTGACGCAGGTGACAGAAAACAAGAAAGGCGGTTTGGCAAGAAGAGACTCAGTGATTTAGTTTCATGAAAGTCTCAGCTAGCCCAGTGGCTGTCCAGAGAGGTGTCCATCACAAGCCATAAACAGAAAACCCCTTTAGCATCACCATGCTCAGTCATTAGCTGAGGGCTACCCTGAGAGGAGTAGTGTTAGGCATTCAGTCGTGTCCAGCTCTTTGCAATCCCATGGACTATATAGCCTGCCATGCTTCTCTATCCATAGGATTCTCCAGGCAAGAATACTGGAGTGTGTAGCCATTCCCTTCTCCAGGGGATTCTCCTGACCCACAGATCGAACTTGGATCTCCTGCATTTCAGGCAGATTCTTTACCATCTGATCCACTAGGGAAGCACAAGACTTCAACTCAAAAGCAGACAAAGACACAGATGTAGAGAACAAACACATGGGCATCGAGTGGAGGGAAGAAAGTGAAATACATTGGGAGATTGGGATTGACAGGTATACTCTACTAAGCAGAAAACAGATGACTAATGAGAACCTACTGTATAGCACAGGGGAAGCAAAAAGGTACAGTCTGGCTCTAAGATGTATATTGTTAACCTTAGAAATTCATTCCAGTATAAATACAAACTGTTGCTATTTCAGGACTGCAGCATGCCAGGTCTCCATGTCCAACACCATCATCTGGATATAAATTAGGTAATGTTTGGTCCCATTTATACGAGGCACCTAGAATAGTCAAATTCATAGAGTCAGAAAGTACACTGGTAGATAACAGGGCCAGAGGGATGAGGGGCTGGGAAGAGCCAATGGGATGTTAGTGTTTAATGGAGACTGTTTCAGTTTAGGAAGGTGAATAATTAAGGAGACGGATGATGGTGAGAGCTGCACAACAATGTAAATGTCCTTAGTGCCACTGAACTGTGCAGTTAAATATGGTTAAAATAGTAGTTTTATATTGTATGACTTTTGTTGCTGTTCAGTTGCTAAGTCATGTCCAACTCTTTGTGACCCCATGGACTGCAGCATACCAGGATCTCCAGTCCTTCACTATCTCCTGGAGTTTGCTCAAATTTATGTTCATTGAGTCAATGATGCTATCTAACCATCTCATCCTCTACTGCCCTCTTCTCTTTCACCTTCAGTTTTTCCCAGCATCAGGGTCTTTTCCAATGAGCTGGCTCTTTACATCAGGTGGCCAGAGTATTGGCAGTTCAGCTTTAGCATCAGACCTTCCAGGGAATATTCAGGGTTGATTTCCTTTAAGATTGACTGATTTGATCTCCTCGTAGTCCAAGGAATTCTCAAGAGTCTTCTCCAGCACCACAATTTGAAAGCATCAATTCTTTGGCACTCAGACTTCTTCATGGTCCAACTCTCACATCCATACATGACTACTGGAAAAAAAAGAGCTTTGACTGTATGGGCCTTGTCAGCAAAGTGATGTCTCTGCTTTTTAATATGCTGTCTAGGATTGTCATAGCTTTCCTTTCAAGAGCAAGCATATACTAATTTCATGGCTGCAGTCACTGTCCACGGTGATTTTGGAGCCCATGAAGATAAGATCTGACAGTGTTTCCACATTTTCCCCATCTGTTTGCCATGAAATGATAGAACCAGATGCCAGGATCTTATTTTTTGAATGCTGAGTTTTAAGCCAGCTTTTACAGTCTCCATTTTTTTACCATGATCAAGAGGCTCTTCAGTTCCTCTTCACCTTCTGCCATTAGAGTGTTGTGTGACTTTTACCACAATAATTTTTTTTTAATTTTTTCAAGTGGAAGACCTTAAGGACACCTGTATCAGGGATTGTTAGCTAACTGCACTCCCCACACCGAGTTCTCTCTTGTGAGATCTGAGTAGCATTTCTCCATGGCCGCCATATGCATTAGATTGCCATAAATTTTCCCATGCTAACAATGGGGTAAGGACTAGATCCTGGATAGAATATTAACAGGCCTGGTACTAATAAGAGGCAACCAGGATGCAAAATTCAAAGAGGTACTTGCTCTCAGGCGCCAGCCCTGCACTTGCCTGAGTCTAGAGTGAGCCTCTCCTTAAAGTCTGCACTCTGGGTGCCTTTCTTGCCTGTCCCTGCTCCCAGCCCTGAACACATTCACTACCCAGATACCACCATGAACTTTATTTGTTTTTTCACATTTATATATGCCCAACAATTCATCTTAATTTTTAATATATTTTAAAGTATATCTCATCTGTGAACACTTCATCTTTTATTAAAAAGAGTTCAACAATTTTGAAATAAAATTATATACAGTAAAATGTACAAATCTTCAGTGGATGTTTTTAGCAAGTTACTTTAAAAAATATGTGGATCTATTTAATACAAACCTCTGTCAAGACATACAACAATCTACCCCCAGAAATTTCCCACATGATCCTTCCCAGTTGGTTTACACAATTGGTCCCCAACTTTTTTGGCACCAGGGACTGATTTCGTGGAAGACAATATTTCCAAGGAGGGGGTGGGAGAGGAATGGTTTCAGGATGATTCTCACAAGGAGCACACAATCTAGATCCCTCACATGCACAGTTCACAGTAGAGTTCACACTCTTATGTGAACCTAATGCTGCCACTGATCAAACAGAAGGCAGAGCTCAGACTGTAATGCGAGTGATGGGGAGTGGCTGTACATACAGAGGAAGTTTCATTCATTCATTCTCCACTCACCTGCTGTGTGGCCCAGTTCCTAACAAATGGGTTGGGAAGCCCTAGTTCATACCACCAACTCTGAAGGCAGCCACTGCTATGAGTATTTATCAAAAACTCAGCTTGCCACTTCTAGAAATTCATATGATTGAATCATACAGCATAACCACAAGGTGCAGAAAATGTATATTTGTTTTTCTGACACTTGGAACTTTCTGATCAAATTTTGCTGAAACTTGGTACCTCAGTTAAGTCATTTAGTATGAGTAAGAGTTAGTCATTATAAATTATACCTGTATAGCTAAGAAGATTGACCCAACTCCAGAGGGCTATGTCTACATTTCAAAAGGTATGAATCTCCAACCTATGGACTTTCTGAATTTGTTACTTTTCTCAAAAATAGTAATTACAGTAATGGTAGTAGTTTGTTGATTGGTCTGTTTTAGTAGATAGCTTAATTGGACTAAAATCCCCAAATTTGTTTCTGCTTTGAAGGGTAGAAGCTGAAATCTCTAAATTTTTTACCCTTATCTAGGTTGCTTGGCATCCACATACATAGTTCAGAGGTGAGCCAGAGATTTGAAAATAATTCACATGTAGAATGTAGGGCTTCTGCTCTCCAATTCTCCTCCTTCTGGGATTAAAATTCCCATTATTTTATATTTGTTGTGGTCAATCTAATCCCTATCCTCTGGTCTTTAAAGTCAGTAAGGCTGCATAGACCTGTCAGCGTCAGTCATCCTACATTATGTTGACAGGAGTCTAACTTAGGCAAAGGGCCAAGCAGTGTCATTCCCTTCTTTAAATGGTTTTTATACTTTTAACTATTCAACTTTTATAACTGTTATCTGTAGGAACGTTGGGCCAACAGGGACTGCTTTGCCATTCTTGAATCTGCAACCATTTCCAAAATGAAATTTTTAAAGCTCAGAAAAAACTGTGCATGTATGCTCAGTCAGGTCCAGTTCTTTGAGATCTCATGGACTGTTTCTCTGTTCATGGATTCTTTCAGGCAAAAAATACTAGAATGGCTTGCCACTTCCTCCTCTGGAAGATCGTCCCAATCCAGGGATGAAACCCACATCTCCTGCATCTCCTGCATTGGCAGGCAGATTCTTTTTACCACTGAGCACCCAGGAAGCTCTCAGGAAAAAAAAATGGTATATGTCAAATCTATTTTTCATATCATTTATGTGGCAGACTTTGTTTTCCTAAGTGACCACAACATTTTTCCCATCCCTTTTCATTTTTTTCCAAAATGACGTTAGCACCCCTCCACCAAGAACTGTCATTCATGTCTTATATCATCTTGAGTCTAGGTAGGACTTATGCTTGCTCTGACCAGTAAAGTATGGTTTAAGTGGTATCACATGACTTCAAGGCTAGGTCAACAAGAAGATAGGCACCCACAGGGCTTTTCTTTTTGAATGTTAGCTCTTGAGGACTGAGTCAGCCAAAACCCAGCATCTAACACCAAACAAGTGGGTAAGGAGAATTTGGATGATGCCAGGTTCCAGCCTTCAAATCTCCCAGCTGAGACCTCAGAAACCATGGAGCACAGACATGGTGTCATTATGCCTTCTCGAAATTACTGACCCATAGAATTCATGGTTTGCTTTTGCTACTGAGTTTTGGGGTAATTTGCTAAAAAAACAATAAATGACCACAACATGTTAGGATTATCAAGCTATGACATCTGTAACAATAATGGTTTCTGGTTTTATTTGGGTTGGTATGGATACTTAAAGAGATACTCTTTCTCTCTCTCACACAATCTCCTCCTAAAGTGACAAGTTAAGAAAATGAGGTCAAATTTCCCAGATAGAAGAAGAAAGTTAAATGTAGGCCCTCATAAGAACCTCATGTCCCTTGGAAGAGACTAGTCAGTTATTTGAACCTGAGTTGTCTCCATGAATCAATAATTTAATTTTTATTTGGACTATTTATGAGTTAATTATATTGCTTCCTGGAATCTCATATATGCAAGGTCAACTCTTCTTTACACAAGTCAGCATTTCTTGAATTTTAAACAGGAGACTAATGCTCTTAGTACAAATTCAATAAAGGGGGAGTTAAGCAAATTCTGTCCACCTTTGTCAAATAATAAATAAAATACATATTAGATAAACAAATGCAAATAATAAGAAAGGATAATGCACAGTTCCAAACCAAGAGGTATGGAGGTGGGGGTTGAGAAAGGGGATGCTAAGCTATAGCTACAAACTTCTTTCTGAAGAAGACCACTTGAGAGGACTCAACATCAAGGGAATTACATAGAACCTGTTATATAAATTTAGATTAATTCATTTACAGATAAAATTTCCATGCTATATTTCTTTTATGCTGTTTGTGTTTTCTTTAAAATTCATTGATATGCATGAGCTTTTCAGAGACAAATATGGTCTAAAATCTATCACATATGAGTTCAAATGAAAACAAGTGAGGTAGATAAAGATAATGGAAAGTTAATGTCAGTACAGTTAAGGTCAAACTTATTCATCACTAAAATAGCAATATAAATTGGTACAATGCTTTTGGAAAGCCATTTGGCAATGTTTATCAAGAGAAATAAAAATGTTCATATCTGACCACTCAGTGATCCCATTGCTGGTAATTTTTCCTAACAATTACACTAAAAGTATAAAAGAGTTATAAGTATGAGGGATTTTATTTTATAATTTTTTTAGACTCATCAAAAAACTGACAACAAGTTATATAATGGCCAGAGAATGGTTGAGAGAAGGCAGTGAACTCTATGTAGTTATTAAAAATAATATTTTCAAAGAGAAATAGATTGTTGATATAACATCAAATATTAGTAGAACAATACAAATAGAAAATGCTTTTCAGTTCAGCTCAGTTCAGTCGCTCATTCATGTCCGACTCTTTGAGACCCCATGAACTGCAGCATGCCAGGCCTCCCTGTCCATCACCAACCCCCAGAGTTCACCCAAACTCATGTCCATCGAGTCAGTGATGCTATCCAGCCATCTCATCCTCTGTTGTCCCCTTCTCCTCCTGCCCCCAACTCCTCCCAACATCAAAGTCTTTTGCAATGAGTCAGCTCTTCACATCAGGTGGCCAAAGTACTGGAGTTTCAGCTTTAGCATCAGTCCTTCCAAAGAACACCCAGGACTGATCTCCTTTAAAATGGACTGTTTGGATCTCCTTGCAGTCCAAGGGACTCTCGAGAGTCTTCTCCAACACCACAGTTCAAAAGCATCAATTCTTCAGTGCTTAGCTTTCTTCACAGTCCAACTCTCACATCCATACATGACTTCTAGAAGAACCATAGCCTTGACTAGACAGACCTTATATGCTATCTAGGTTGGTCATAACTTTCCTTCCAAGGAGTAAGCATCTTTTAATTTCATGGCTATAATCACCATCTGCAGTGATTTTGGAGCCCAAAAAAGTAAAGTCTGACACTGTTTTCACAGTTTCCCCATCTATTTCCCATGAAGTGATGAGACCAGATGCCATGATCTTCATTTTCTGAATGTTGAGCTTTAAGCCAACTTTTGCACTCTCCTCTTTCACTAAACTAGTTCAAAACATTCTCTTTTTGTCTCAATAAAAATATCAATCTGGCCAAAGTTATCCCAAAACTGCTAAATATATGTTGCAGATCATATTTATCATGACAGTGCAATGTGGCATGCATCTGGAATAAAAAAAATATTCTACCTTATAAATTAGAATATTCTACATTCCTATGGTAAAACTTGGAGAATCAAAGAAATAGGTCAAGTATTGGGAAGTATAGAGAATAATTACTTTCACTGACTCTCAGATACAAATTTCAAGAGACTGATCTCTGTGTTTAGGGGCTTTATTTATAAAATATTTAGAAAAAAATCTAAAGCATAAAAAATGGTATTACTGGCAAAGCACTTTCTACCCAGAATTCCTCACAAACATTTCTAGCATTGCTGTGACACTCTAGCATGCCACTAGAGTATATAAATTCTAGTCAAGAAAAATATTCAAAAAGTTAAATGCATTTTCAACATCAGAATTCTATCAAATTACTTCAATTTGAGTTTAATTGCCAGAGGCTGAGTGCCCTGCAGAAGTCTGTAATTAGCAAAGTTGTAAAATATTCTGAAAGCCAACAAGCGGTTAAGCACACGAATGAAAGGTCTATGTCCTTCCTGATTATGACAGCATGGCTATCCTGAAAATGCAAACTTTGGCTGTTGTGCTTTCAGAGATATCTGAAGCTAAACTGGATAACATAGGCAAACAGGTTCAAACTAGAATAGGATGAACAAATGTTCAACATGCTATCTGGCTTGCTAGGTATGCATCCACCTCTATATAAGAAACAAGTTTTCTTTTAAGCTAATGGAACTACCTTCTCAACTGCAACTACTCAGATACACACCAATTCTCAGAATTCCCTACAGCTGAATAATTCCTCTGATCTTCATAGTCCAGAGGTTCATTGGTTTTGCAGTCAATGTATTGGGGCATTTAATTAAGAAGCAGGCCTCAGTATGTTCTAAATGGAGAAAAAAGTAATGGCACTATGTGTATATGGAAGGGTTACATATAGAGAGCAAGACAGGGTTTCTCTGGTAACTCAGTGGTAAGGAATCCACCTGCCAACAGGAGTCATGGGTTCAATCCCTGGTCCAGGAAGATCCCACATGCTGAAGATCAACTAAGCCTGTGCATCACAATTACTGATCCTGTGCTCTAGAGCCCAGGGATCACAACTACTGAAGCAATGCACCCTAAAGTCACGCTCAGCAACAGCAGAAACCCCTTCAGAAGCCTGTGCACCACAACTAAGAGTACACCCCTGTTGCCGCAACCAGAGAAAACCCCTCTCAGCAACGAAGGCCTGGAACAGCCAAAAATAAATAAATAAATAATATAAAAATCAAGAGCAGGACAAATGAGTCTTATCAGCTAGTGTATTTCACAACAGTGCCTGTGTTAGTCGCTCAGTCCTAGCCCTTCCAACTTAACCTTCGTCAATTTAATGTCTTTGTGCCTCAGGTTCTTCCTGAATAAAATGGGGATATATCATGTAAGAATTTAATGAGCTAATATGTGCACAAAATTTAGCTTGAGGACTAGCACTTGGCAAGTTCTCAATAAATGTTAGATACTAATTTCAACATTTTTACTAGATCTACATAGATTATAAGTATTTAGGTCTCATGGGACTATTGGGGTTTAACTGAACATTAACCATTAGGAAGAACTTCAATCTACAATAAAATTGGCCAAATATTAAAATACTTAACAGTAATATAAAATAAATAGGGGAAATGTTATGAACAAATGCATGATTCCATGGATGGATGGTGTGGAAGAGAAAAAATGTTTCCAATTAGTATAGCTTCCAGACTAGATTTCTGGGTTAGTCAATTAGGATCTCTATCTGCAGGCAGGTTCTGTTTGCTTATTTTAATCTCAAAAAGCTTTCTGAACCAAAATCCTTATAAAGGCACATGTATATTAATTATTTTTAACTTTCCCCAAAATTGTCTGATGCATTAAGTAATTATATTAATTTGATCTTATATGAATCCTTCATCATTTTCAAGCATCTCAAGATATTAAAATAAAAATTAAAAAGCAATTTAGAAACATAAAGTATCTCACTTACAAAGATTCAGACGCTACCTTGAGCAGTAAATTCTAGAGGTATGTGCATGTGTGCCCCATTGCTCAGTGGTGTCTGACTCTTCGCGACCCCATGGACTGTAACCTGCCAGGTTCCTCTATCCATGGCATTTTCCAGGCAACAAAACTGGAGCAGGGTGGCCATTTCTTACTCCAAGAGATCTTTCTGACCCAGGATTGAACCCAAGTCTCTGCACCTCCTGCACTGTCAGGCAGATTCTTTACCACTGCACCACCTAAGTACTAGTAGAAAAATTTGTAAATCGGCTTGCTCAACATACTGGTATCTTTAACATTCTGAGTAAGGGTTGTATAACCATATTTTTCTGAGCCCTAGGATTCTTCAGGGATAACTGAAGGATAACATCAGGGGTTGGGAGAATGGACAGGTTTCTGGCTTTTCCATCATGCCACCCTTTCACACTCCCATTCAAACACAGTTCTATATCTATTTTGAGTGATGATAATTTTTCCTAAGAGGAAAAAAAAAAGGTTTTACATCTATTAAATATTCAAAAATTTTTAAATATTTGAAAGTTCTAAATATTACCATGAAATTCATCTTTAACAGCTAGAATTCAAGATGTCATTAAAGCCCTCAACAGAAATAACAAAAAATAAATAAATATTATTGTGAAAAAGA
>SJYC01024122.1:0-30232 GCA_006408675.1 Madoqua kirkii | reverse complement strand
CAACTCACTGTGAAGCTACAGTGTGATAAAAGTACAAGAACAGATAAATAGACATAAACATCAGTGGAACAAATTCAAAAGTCAAGAAACAAATACAAATGTTTGAAAAAACCTTATTTATGAAAAGGGTGGGATTGTCAATTCCTTGAGAGAAAAATTAACTATTCAATTAACAGTGCTGGAAAAAGTTGCTAACCATATGGAAGAAAAAAATTACATACTACACCATAAATAATTCTCAACTTAAGTTTGAATATATACATGTAAAAGTTAAAGTATTAGAAGAAAATATTGAAGAATAGTTTTATAATAGGGCTTCCCTGGTGGCTCAGAGGTTAAAGCGTCTGCCTCCAATGCGGGAGACCCAGGTTCAGTCCCTGGGTTGGGAAGATACTCTGGAGAAGGAAATGGCAATCCACTCCAGTATTCTTGCCTAGAGAATCCCATGGACGAAGGAGCCTAGTAGGTTACAGTCCACGGGGTCGCAAAGAGTCGGACACGACTGAGTGACTTCACCTTCACCTTCACCTTCATGATGAAGATGACCATCCAAAACAGCATATAAAATACATAGCTATAAAGAAAAAATTGACAGATCTGATTATGTAAATATTTTTTTTAATTTCAGTATTGAAGGGAGAAAACCTGAACAAATTCAAAAGGTAACAATTTTAGTTGTAGTGGGGTAAGATACTATACATTATTAAGAAAAAAAATAAAAATTTTTAAAGGACAAATTATATACATAAGCAATTTGCCTAGGAGCAAATATGAAAATCTACAAAGCTCCAGAACTTTGGCCACCTGATACAAAGAGTCGACTCGTTGGAAAAGATTCTGATTCTGGGAAAGATTGAGGGCAGGAGGAGAAGGCAGTGACAGAGGATGAGATGGTTGGATGGCATCACTGACTCAATCAAGGTGAGTTTGAGATAGTGAAGACTGGTGTGCTGTAGTCCACAGATTCACAAAGAGTCAGACACGACTTAGCAACTGAACAACAACAAATACATAAAAAGGATGTTCAATATTACCAAAAATCAGAGAATAGTAGCAAAATATTTTTAGCCATCAAGGGGAAACCTGGGTTGAAACCCTGGGTTGGGAAGATCCCCTGGAGAAGGGAAAGGCTATTCACTCCAGTATTCTGGCCTGGAGAATTCCATGCACTGTATAGTCCATGCGGTCACAAAGAGTCAGACATGACTAAGCAACTTCCACTTTAAATAGCTGACAACATCCAGAATATTAAGAACATAATTTAGGAATTCTTGCTTACATTGTTGATAAAAGTCATTTGGTCAAAGAAATTAATATTTTAATGTATACAGCCTTTGAGCCAGCAATCCTACTTTTATGAATGCATACTACAGAAATAAAAGCATAAATACATAATGCAATATTGACTTATGATATCAACAATTTAAATGTTAGTCATCTGGGTGGTGTATTTTATATATATAACACTTTTATATTTTATAAATGCCATATATGTTTATATTCAGATATATAAAACTTGACATTGTGTATGGCTCCTATGTCAGTTTCTTTCTTGGGCAGCTTTAATCCACTTACCTGTCTCCATCTCCAAAGAGGAGAGACTCAGCAGGTCCACCTTCCCACATTTAGAGTTAATGTAATTTAGGAGACACCAGTTATGAAGAAAGAACAAACAAAATGAGACAAAAGTTCCAGATACAAATTTAGGTGCAAAAGCAAGTACTGATACAAGTACTCTTTTTCCTTTTCATTATCTATTTCTGGGATCATCGTGGTTTTTTTTTTTCTTAATCTTCATGATTCCAGTCATCAAACATTTCACTTTCACTGTGATATAATTGAAGAGTTTTTGACACCTTTTAGTTACTGCCAGACTTATTTCAGTTTCTATTTCCACAATATTTTCCCATCCTATGTGAATTTTGACCAGATTAACAATTCCAGAAAAAGTAGCAAAAGTAACTAGGATTCAGACCTGCAAAAAAGCAACTCAAATTAATTTCAAAATTACCATTACACTGTATTAAGCCACAAATGTTATGATCAAATTGCTCATTTACAGCATGCATTGCTTTGTCAACAAATACACATCCGTGTGTTGTCACTGGAATACTAGTTTCTTTCGGCCATTTGACTGAGTGCGGTTTTATCGAGAACTGCCAGATTTCATCTTGATAAGATGCATGACTACACTTAGGACCAGATCCAATGCATCAGAATACATAAAACATGCAACTTTACATACAGAGGTACACTGTGATCATAAAAATCTGTGCCTTAGAAACAAGAATTCTGGTAAATTCTACTTCACATGACTCCCATTAAAGAAAGGATAGAAATAAAAGTATACTTTTATGCAAAGACTGCAAGTTTCTGATGAGTGGACTTCCTGTTTTTCCTGGGCATATCTGAGCACTAAATCCTCCATCTCTACTTGTATACATCTGATGATCAGACTTTCTAGACGAATGTCTAACCCCATATATTTCAAACCTTATTTTCCTCAATACGCCCCATTCCTAGACATAATAGAACATGATAGATCATAATGCAACCTCTGGTAGTGCAATTTCTGAAGATCCAAGTGAACTGGCCCAAAAGGTTCTGGGAGTACTTCTGGAAGTCACATCAAACCAGAACACTCATGGATAACTGTGACATGTGTAGAAGAATGAAAAACACCTAAATAACCCCCACTAAACTCAGATCTGTGCCCCAGTAAAGTTATTGCTATTAATTAGTCACTATGTCATGTCCAACTCTTTGGCAGCCCCATGAACTGTAGCCCACAAGGTTCCTCTGTCCATGAGATTTCCCAGGCAAGAATACTGTAGTGGGTTGTCATTCCTTCTCCAGGGGATCTTCCCACATCTTCTGCATTGGCAGGCGGATTCTTGACTGCTGAGCCACCAAAATGCTTTCTTTGGGTGCTCTGCTACCACCCATCATAAATGGGGGAGTTTAGTGGAATCTGACAGCAGCTCACATTGTGTTTAAAAAGCATACTCTTGCAAATTAAAGAAGAATGTACAATATGTAACAATTGCTAGGGTCCCTCCTATGTTCTTGGAAGAAGCTTAAGCAAGTCTTAAAGACTGAGCTGCTAAGCTTCACAATGAATCTGCCTCTGAGGAGAATATCATATACATTCAACTGTCAAATCTATCGATTCATAAAAATCTGCTTACTCTTTACTCTTTCTCCTTAGCTTTATTATAAGTCCCATTATTAACAGCTCAAATATCCAATTACCAACTAGCAGTTGATTAATATACCAACTATTTCACACCCTCTGAAAAGAAGTCAAAGTCTTTAGAATTTGATTTCATTTTTATTTCATACAATATTTCCAAGAGGCAAGAGATCATTTAAAAAAGAGGGATCTGGACTTAGCCTGAACTAAAGACAGGGTCACCTAGTTTGAGGTTTGTTGGAAGGAGAGGGAACAGTGTCCCTGCTCATGAGGTCAGCCAAGTGAGAACAAGGACAAAGGGAAGGGTGGAGAGAGGTCACAGTGGGCAGGAAAGGATGAAAGTGGCCACATGAGATGGTTTAGGCAGAGTTGGAGGTTCTGGGGAGAGCAATTTCAGATTGGCAATTGGCTGCTAGCCCTGCGATCCCAAAATGTAGAAACAGTGGTAAGTAGGTGGTGTGTCCCCCAGGGGAGGCCATTCCCCAGCTCATCTTGCCCTGAGCACGGTCCCATCTGGGTCCAGACAACCAGAGTATTCATGGCACAAAAAGCTGAGGGGTCTGTAAATGGGATTCCCTCCCTTATCTTTGGGCTTCCCAGGTGGCATTGTGGTAAAGAACCTGCCTGCCAATGCAGAAGACATAGGAGATTCAAGTTCCATCGCTGAGTCAGGAAGATGCCCTGGAGGAGGGCATGATAACCCACTCCAGTATTCTTACCTGGAGAATCCCATGGACAAGGGAGCCTGGAAGGCTGAGGTCCATAGGGTCAAACACAACTGAAGTGACTTAGCACATATGTTCCCACCCTGTCTTTAGTCACTCTGGGTGGCCCTTCCCTCTTGGAGATTCCAGACGCAAAAAAGAGGACGTGCAGAAAGACCATGTTCCATACCTGCTAGCCTGAGATGTCCTGCAAGCTGTTCTTACAGGTATTGAGGAGCCTCCGGAGTTGTCTCGATAAGAGCCATGAATAGCATGGGGCATAGTTATTATCACCATGGGGAAACCGCGACCACCTTTGTAGGTGAGAGTACACTTTGTGGGGAGAGTACGCTATATTCAAATATCAACCAGGTTTGAGAGCAACTCATCCCAATCAGCCAAAGAGAAGTGAGCAAAGTGCACACCGAGTGTGAATGATGACTGTGATTGTCACATGCACCTGCTCTGACTCCCACCACAGAGGTCATGCTCTGGTCCACCAGCTATGAGCTAGAAAAGAGCATCCAGAGAAAGGCTGTGAACCTATGGAGACCATAGAGCTGCTTCTCTGGAAGTCTGTAAAGATATCCATTCATGACCATGAAAAACAGATCTACCTTGAGCTGGTTACTGGTTGTTGTTCTACCTTCAGCTGTTTATCCCTTTATATGCAAGAGATCTTTTAATTTATTGAAGAAAAAAATAACTTGTTTACTTCCTGAGCTCATCAGTGGCAGGTTACACCAGTACCCAAGTCATCCATCCCATCTGGGGCCATAATGGATATACCTGTGTTTGAGGCACAGGCGCCTAGCAGTTATCTCAAAAATTGGGGAGGAGACCATCTAAATTAGTTCAGGGTCTTCCAATAGCCCAAAAGACCCTCAAAGCCCACTTAACCACAGTCTCCCCAGGCCCCAAAGACAAGAAACACAGCAGGATTGACTCTTCTATAAAACCTCAAATCTGCCATACTCAATTGCCATACTCAAAGCTTGCCGTACAAAATTCAGAGGTGGAGGTTATATCAGAGATTATCGAAGTAGCAAAGAGGCCACATTCAGTCAGCAGAGCCTGACAAGGGACAGAGGTCACTAGTACTGTGCTATCTGAGACCAAGGAGACAGGAAACTTTGAAGTCCATCAACAGGAGCCAGATCACAGGGACCAAGCTATTTCCAACTCAGTTTCTTGGTTGTTGATGTTCAGTCACTCAGTCATATCCAACTCTTTGCAACCCCATGGACTGCAGCACCCAAGGCCTCCCTGGCCCTCACCATCTCTCAGAGTTCGCCCAAGTTCATGTTTATTGAATTGGTGATGCTATCAGCTTCTTGAGTTTGAAACAAATCAAGCCACACAGTCTGGGAATGTAATGCTACTTGTTTAAATTTCCATATTCACAGCACATTGGTAACCTCACTGAGGGTCTGTGACACCATCTCTAACATCATCTTTGCTGCAGCCTGACAGTCTCAGGAGAGCAGAGCCAATGGAGTGCTTCATCTGCCTCAACCACAGTCTGCCTCAGTTTCCTCCAGGCTATGTCTGAAAGTCAATATATGGCCTGGAAAGCACTACCATCTTCCTCTCCTATTCCTCTTCTTTCCTCTGAAGGCCCCTGAATTATAAAATTAATTCTAGTCCATCAATTAAGCACAAACAGGATTCACATACCCTCCGGATATTCAGAGATGGGAGGAGGGCACAGCAGAATTTGCTGGCAATCCAAATAGGAAAGGCTACCATCTAGACCTGACAAGTCCACTTTTGGGACTACACCCTGGAGTAAAAAGTATACTTTTAAGTATATATTGGGTTGGCTTTCCAGGTGGTGCTAGTGATAAAGAACCCACTTGCCAGTGCAGGAGATATAAGAGACACAGGTTCAATCCCCTAGTTCGGAAAACCTTCCTGGACAAAGGGATGGCAACCCTCTCCAGTATTCTTGCCTGGGAAATCCCATGGACAGAGGAACCTGGCAGGCTACAATCCACTGAGTCACAGAAAGTCAGTCCACCAACTGGAAATTGATAAATTACAGCATTCAGTGGGGGTACCATTCAACAATGGCAGCTACACTGGCATGGATGCATCATGCTGTTGAGCATTAAAAGTAAGTCACATAACATGTGTATTATACTTCTGTTTATAGAATAGTTCAAAAGCAAGACCAAGACTTCTCTGGCTGTCCAGCGGTTAAGACTCTGTGTTTCCAATGCAGGGAACGCAGCTTTGATCCCTGATTGATAAACTAGGGTCCCACATGCCATATGGCCAAAAATAAAATAAATTAAAAAATTGTTTCAAAGCAAGACCAAATTATTTAAAGTACATACTTGGCAAAATTAAAGGAACACAGTTATCTCTAGAAAGGAAGGAGGTGTCATCAGAGTTGTATACACAAGAGTTTTAATAACGTTGGGAATTGTTCTCCCTAATAAATAAGGTGTATGTATTTAAATATTTTAAAATATTGTCACATTTTGACATTTCTGAAATCAGGAGGATCTTAAGAGATGTAGCTGTCACTATCATAGAAATCCTGACCAGTTTCTTCCAGTAATAGTTTATTTTTTTCTGTATTTAAAGTGTCAACTAAAAAGATGCACAACATCAGAGTTGCGAGTCAAGTTTTACTGGGGGCAAAATGAGGATGTGAGAGTTGGCCTATAAGAAAGCTGAGTGCTGAAAAATTGAAGCTTTTGAACTGTGGTGTTGGAGAAGACTCGAGAGTCCCTTGGACTGAAAGGAGATCCAACCAATCCATTCTGAAGGAGATCAGTCCTGGATATTCATTGGAAAGACTGATGCTGAAGCTGAAACTCCAGTACTTTGACCACCTGATGCAAAGAACTGACTCACTGGAAAAGACCCTGATACTGGGAAAATTTGAAAGCAGGAGGAGAAGGGGACAACAGAGAATGAGATGGCTGGATGACATCAATGACTCAATGGACATGAGTTTGAGCAAGCTCCAGGAGTTGATGATGGACAGGAAAGCTTGGCATGCTGCAGTCCACGAGGTCGCAAAGAGTCAGACACGACTGAGCAACTGAACTGAACTGAACTGAAATGAGGACTGCAGTCCCCAGGGAGAGCACCTCAGATAACTCTGAGAAACTCCTTCAAAGGGATAGTGGGGGAAGGTCAATATATAAGCTTTTGGTGAAGGAGAAGTTCAATGTAATCAAGTGTTTACTTTGCAAAATGTTTTCTGCTAGTCATGAGAAGCTGATGTCATGATAAAGGGATTTAGTGCTTTTGGAGGTATGAAGAGATGCCAGGATTAGGATCATGAAATCAGTTCCTGAAAGTATCTAACTGTCTAAAGATCTGTTCCACCAGTTTCCCTGAAACACAGAGTGCCTCACTCTCCACTCTGAAGTCCCTTCCAAGGGTGTCAAAAGTCAGCAGCTGCAGAAGCACAGACAGGAGGCAAAGGTTCTCGCTGTTGTTATTCAGACGCTGGCAAATGCTCCTGGCAAGCGCCAATTTGTAGTCGACAAAATTATATCAGAACTAGAAGTCTGAAACAAGTTTGTAATAAATACAAAATAAAAATTCAGAAGGACGAGAAAAGATGTGTCCATAGGTCATGGCCTTCAAGTTCCATTTCAATGGAAATATCTGCATTTATTCCACTGAACATGACACATCTCACATCAAAGTGTGTCAGTCACCAAAAGTATTGTCCTAGTTGTTTATAGCCTTGGAGAGAGACTTAGGGGTAATCTTTAAAGACATTTTTGAGTATTCTTTTGACATGAATAGATAAATAAGTAGCCGAAATATCACTCATAGTTCTGTCAGACTTAGTAAAAATGTAAGCTCAATAAAAGAATTCTGGAAACAGTGATCAAGTACTCAGTGCTGCTGCTAAGTCACTTCAGTTGTGTACAACTCTGTGCGACCCCATAGACAGCAGCTCACCAGGCTCCCCTGTCCCTGGGATTCTCCAGTCAAGAACACTGGAGTAGATTGCCATTTCCTTCTCCAATGCATGAAAGTCAAAAATGAAAGTGAAGTTACTCAGTCGTGTCTGACTCTTTGAGACCCCATGGACTGCAGCCTATCAGGCTCCTCTGTCCATGGGATTTTCCAGGCAAGAGTACTGGAGTGTGGTGCCATTGCCTTCTCCACAAGTACTCACTAGAAAAGTGCAAACTCAGTGGCATCCAGGTGAAGATTGGTTTTTTTAAAGAATCACACACTGCCCATCAGGTGTAAGAGAATGTTGGTATTCCTCAGAACCTTCATTTCCCTGGCCAGTATCACCTGTAACAGTAAAGTTCTCCTACAAAATACAAATGAAATTATTTCAACCAAAGATTCTTTTGCACATCAGAGTTAAAATTTAAAAAAAAAAAGAGTAAAAGAACTGCTTTTCTTTAGCTCCAAGCCAATGTGTTGCTTAATGTCAACAAGATAAACTAAAATCCTATCCTATTAATACCAGTTCAAGTATTAACACTCACTTTCTGATATAGTTAAATCTGCTTTTCATTTATAGAAAGGATCCCTGAAGTAATGGAAAAGAACTCTTTTTTTTTCAGATTTTATTTTATTTTACTTTACTTTAATACTGTATTGGTTTTGCCATACATCAACATGAATCTGCCATGGGTGTTCCCAATCCTTTATAAATCATTTAAAAATATAAAGAAAAGTATAGTATTGGTGAAGAGGGATACAACTGGGAAAATATAAGTGGGAGAAAAGATAGCTAAAGATTTTCTTTGTCCACAGATGTATAAGGGAAAAACACACCAGAAGCAAAACACATTGAAAGCTCAATGAGAAACATTCAGTTGAACTGATGGAAAAAACTAAAGAATTAGTTTCTGGTTTTTAAAAAGGAATTGTTGATTTCCATTCAGAAATAGCCTAGACATAAATCTAATACTTTCATTGACTTGACCCACATCCTTGCCCTCCCTAAATTCAGTTATAGTAAGTAAATATAAAGATAAGCTGCCAAATTGCAAAACTATCCTGCTTTCAAAGCCATAGGGGGTATAATTGTGGGGGAATATTAGGCTCTGTTTATAAGAAGTAGTGTAGCTCTCTGTAGAAACAAGTAACATCACATGGAAACCAGACAGACAGAAATGCCAACTACACAGCCAGCCTTACATTAGCCCAGAAAAACCCCACCACTAGTTGTTTCTTCTTTGTGCAGTAAAAGTTAATTTGCAGTGTGTTAGTTTCTGGTATAGAGCAAAGTGATTCAGTTATAGATACAACCTTTTTCATGTTCTTTTCCATTATAGTTTATTATAAGATACTGAATATAATTCCTTGTGCTAAACAGTAGGTTCTTGGTTTTTTTCTCTGTTTTAATAATATATAGTAGTTTGTGTCTGCTAATTCCAAATTCCTAATTTATCCCTCCCCACGCCTTTCCTTTTTTATAACCTTAATTTTGTTTTCTCTGTCTGTGAATCTAGTTCTGTTTTGTAAGCAAGTTCATTTTGGTCATATTTTAGTTTCCACATATGATATATACAGTATTTGCTTTTCTCTGTCTGGCTTGCTTCACTTAGTATAATAATCTCTAGGCCCACCCATGTTACTGCAAATCTGACCACCGGATTTTAGAAAGAATTAGACCCTGGTGTAGGAAGTGAGTCATCACTTAGAATCCAGCATAGCTTCAACAAAAGGGTTATCCTAACATCCCTAAGCAGATAGTATTTATCGAGCTTTTTTTCGTAGATCACAACAGAGCATGTGACTCAACTGCCTTTTCCATTTCTATTCCTCCAGCCCCTGGGACTATGCACTTCTTTCCACCCGCTCTTTGCTGGCTTCCGGTCCTTCGGTTTCTACTTGGACTTCTCATCTGATTTTGTGCTGCCTCCTCTTCAGATATCCGGAGAAGGCAATGGCACCCCACTCCAAATATCAAGCCCCGCAATAAAACTGCCACCAAATCACTGATTTTCTGCATAAATATCAAGTTTCCATTGGTCAAAGAGTCACATCAGGACTAATACAGAGTTTAGGTCACTGACTGGCTATCCTCACATTCACGCCACCTCTTAGTCACATCAGCCGTGGGTGGGGCAATGTTGCATGATAGAGGCAACCAGCCTTGCGTATAGGCAACCACTCAGGAGTGAATTTTGCATGAAGAGTGGCCTGTTCCACAGGGTAAATACAATATGCACAGCAACTTCCGTCACACAGTTTTACATCCTAGTATTTTCTGGGGCTCATAATGCAAAACTTTAATTAGCTTTTAAGGCTTAACCCTAAATTAGATTTTTCTTCTTACAATATTTTAAGTCAGACCTTTTGATCTTCCATATTAAGTAAAGTTGTATATTTGGTATAGGACATGAAGAATGAGAAATATAACATTCTAGCAAAAGACATCTTGCAACAAAAAACAAAATACTTAAAAGAAAAAGGAGAAAATGCCAAGCAAGGGAAGTGCAGTGTAAGATGATAGAGAAGAAACATGTTAGAGTCAGACAGATCTGGGTTCAAATTCTTTGACATTTCTTAGCTGTGGATTTTGGTAAGTTGCTTCATGTCTCTGAACTTCACTATATTTTTCTATACAACAAATATAGTAACTGGACAAACATCATCCCGGCACTTGCCACCATGAGATGCTGGAATAGCACATTCAAGTAAAAATTTTAAATTATGTTTTGTGAAAAGAAAAAACAATGCCTTAGTTCTAAAGAATATGCCTGCAATGCAGGAGACATGGGTTCGATCCTTGAGTTGGGAATATCCCCTGGAGGAGGTCATGGCAACCTCCTCCAGTATTCTTGTCTGGAGAGTCCCCACGGACACAGCGGCCTAACGAGCTACAGTCCATGGGGTCACAGAGTCAGACACAACTGAAGACTAAGCACAGCACAGTTCTTGACCAAAGTTCAAGTCTAAATGATAGGGAAATGTTTCAGCAAAACACAAAAACCCTTTCTTTTATTTAGAAAATAGTCATTTGCTATCAGTATCTTATACCCATTTGTGATCCAATCAGTGAGTGAGAGTTAATGCCATTACCAGTTCCTGGATGGACAGCATGAAGTCCATCCAAGAGGTGGTTTTCCCTATCTCTCCTTGCTTATGAACAACTGCGTGGCCACTCAGAGCAGATGCTTAGATCTATAGTCAATAAGTATTCAGGAGCCATTTGGAGTGTGTGCAGAAAAGGCAATGCTAAATATTCCATTTCTCCTCTATATTTCCTGGCTCTTTTATAGTTGGGCAAAAAAAAAAAAAAAAAAGTTCTCGTTCCAGAAAATTACATGTGAACACGCATCACTTCTGAGCTACAATAGTAAAAAGTTCATGCGCTTTTCTCTGCCTTGGTGACTGGCAATAATCCAATGGGAATAAATCTTCTGGCGCTAAGCCACAGCAATTTCAGCCTTGCTTTGTTACTGAAGAATAATCTGGCTTCTACTGACTAATACAGAGTGGCTCTCAGTACTACAGAAAATTATTTAAATGATCCAAATAAAGATACTTTTTGAATTCCAGGAGGCAGAGACTATAAATCTTTTTTTGTCACCTCACCTAAAGCCCAATCCCAATTCCCTTTTTTAGCTGCTGCAGTTCCAGGGGCTACAGAGGCTGGACCGCAGGTGACAAGGTATGAATGCCAAGGGAATAGGAGACAGGATGTACAGCTTGTACAAATAGTTGAGTTTAATAACACAGAGAATACTCTTATAATGCCAAATCCCTTTTTAGTCAAAATTAATTGTCCATTATTTATATTATTTTTGTGTCCAATAGTTCCACAATAGCTAATAATTACAGAGTATTCACAATTCTCCACATTTTGCATATAAACAATCCTTTAAGGCTGATATATTATTATCCTGTTTCAAGATCAAAAAACTAAAGCACAGTGATCTCCCACAGTTTGAAAGAGACAGATTAGTTCATAGTGAAGTGAGGGGCTGATTATTCACTGTCTGGTCCACAAACAAAACTGGAGGGCTTCCCAGGTGGCTCAGTGATAAAAGAATACACCTGCTAATGCAGGAGACATACAGGAGATACCAGTTTGATCTCTGGGTCAGGAAGATCCCCTGAAGGAGAACACAGCAGCCCACTCTAGTATTCTTGCCTGGAGAATCTCATGGATAGAGGAACCTGGAGGGCTACAGTCTGAAGCATCTCAACCAGCTAAACATGACTAAGCAACTGAGCATACACGGATGACACAAATAAAATTAATTCATCTACTTTACAAAGTTGTTGCAGTGATTAAATAACAGAATGTATATGAAACTCTGAACAAAACCTCATCCACAGTAAACACCCAGCAAGTGTTTGCTATGACCATGATTATATTGATGATGAAGGATGAGAATGGGACAAATCATTCTTGAGTTTCTTGGACGGAAATTGGTATGATGTTGCTACTTGGACACGGTCATTTGTGCTTAACTGATAAGAGATATAATTCTAAACACAAGTACTAAAGCTCCAGTCAAGCTGAATGAAAAGGCATCCAAGTAAGACTAAAAGTGCCCATAAGTTCTGTGCTATGTACCATTTAGGCTGATTGGTTAATGTACTTCTCATGTTCTTGTCACTAACACAAATAAATTGAACTGATAATTGCTATAATGATGTTTTTATTATCTAAAACAATAGATAACCATAGGGATGGAAGAAGTGTTTCCTGTGGAAGACTTTCTGGTGTCCTAGGCAATGCATACATTGATAGCAATTCAAAACCCAGGACACAAAAAGTCAGGTGTTCATTATTTCATTCAGTAACTGGAACCTGCAACTTGTCGATCCTCCTGCTGCTGCTAAGCCGCTTCAGTCGTGTCTGACTCTGTGCAACCCCATAGATGGCAGCCCACCAGCCTCCCTCATTCCTGGGATAGTCCAGGCAAGAATACTGGAGTGGGTTGCCATTTCCTTCTCCAGTGCATGAAAGTTAAAAGTGAAAGTGAAGTCGCTCAGTCGTGTTCGACTCCTAGCAATCCCATGGATTGCAGCCTACCAGGCTCCCCTGTCCATGGGATTTTCCAGGCAAGAGTGCTGGAGTGGGTTGCCATTGCCTTCTCCATTGTCAATCCTGCTGCTGCTGCTGCTGCTGCTGCTGCTGCTGCTGCTAAGTCACTTCAGTCGTGTCCGACTCTGTGCGACCCCATAGACAGACAGAGCCCACCAGGCTCCTCCTCCATGGGATTTTCCAGGCAAGAGTACTGGAGTGGGGTGCCATTGCCTTCTCCAATTGTCAATCCTAGGGAACCTAAATCCCCTGTCAATAAAAATGGAAGGCATGAAATTGAGGGTGGATGCCAGACAACATGGGCTTCCCAGGTGGTGTAGTAGTAAAGAATCCACCTGCCAATGCAGGAGATAAAGGAGACATGGGTTTGATCCCTGGGTGGTGAAGATCCCCTGAGTAGGAAATGGCAACCCACTCTTGTATTCTTGCCTGGAAAATCCCATGGACAGAGGAGTCTGCTGGACTATAGTCCATGGGGTCACAGAGTCAGACCAATTGAGCAGGTACTTACAAGAAGCCAGGAAATACACAGGTTAATTAGTGTGAATTTTATAACTTAGGTGTATAATGCATCAAGTATTCCATATATCTGCAAATTCAATACTGGATGTGGGAATACTTTAAAGGCTCATGGTCTGATGTTCACAGATTATTCTGTGATATTTTGGACATATTTCACATACAATGATTTCTGACACCTTCCACTTATATAAGCAGTGGGTTTTACTCTGCCTCAAGTGCCAACAAATAAAACTAGTCAAAGAGCCAGAAGAACAACCAACAAGACTTGTTCATCTGTCTATCTGACCACTCTGCTATAATTTTTAAAGTACTCAACTTACTTTTAACATAAACTTTTTCCAGGCTACTTGTTATCATGTCATTTTAAGTTAAATGGAGATTTTTTTTTTTTAAGTTTTCAAATGTAAAGCTACAGCTTTAGTTTGGTGTATCAGCTGGGAGAGGGGAGGCCAAAGGTCATTGTGCCATCTGTTTTAATGTATTTTATTTTTTAATATGTCATAGTGCTTCCCAGGTGGCACTAGCGATAAAGAACTCTCCTGCCAATGCAGGAGACATAAGAGATATAGGTTCAATCCCTGGGTTGGGAAGATCAACTGGAGGAGGGCATGGCAACCCACTCCTACTGGGGGCCAGCGTGAGGAATCCCGCCCATGACAAGGTCGTGGAAAGGAAGCCTGACAAAACTCAAGGATGTGATCATACTTCAGGGGTTTCCTCTGGAATTTCCTGAGCATCCACCCCGCCAAGATCAGAGTTTGCCTTCTTTACTGTGTTATGTTTTCCATCTACTCTCTGTCATTAACAGGAGGCTGTCCCCCCACCACCTTTTTCTGGGAAAAATGAGAGCTTTTAGATAATAAATCTCCTGGGCATAAAACGAGTGTTTCGATTTGAAAACCCCTCTGATGGCTTTCTAGCCTGCCTGCAGGACTCTAACAGCTGCACATGTGATTGTTTGAGGCTTCTTGACCGCGGGAGGCACAGGAAGCTTAAATCATCCTAAGAATGTAGGGGCTTCTGAGGAGTCAAAATCATCAAAATAGGACTGATTAAAGGTTTCATTTGTTGAGCCAATATTTGCAGCCAAATTTTCATATCCTTCATTTTTAGATATAGTTGGTATATAGAAAAACAGGTAGTAGAGCTAATGTTAGCAACATTAGATCTTTGAGTTAAGTACTTTCTTTCTTATAATCCATTGCACCTTTGTTCTACAAGAATGTAACTTTATTTAGTACTTTGAGGGTGATGCAGAGTAAAGAAAAACTCTTCTAGGGAAAAGGACTTCTCTGGTTGATAGACAATTATCCAGGAAGAGAGCCATAAAAATGTTAACAGGCCTCTTGGCCAGAAGATAATGTAAACCACCTGAGGCCTTTCGTATATGGGAGGGTATGGAAAAAGAAAGCCTTGTTTGTCTCAGTGAGGGTCAGGACTGCTGCCCCTGCATAACTTTGCATATTCCACTATTTCTTTATGTACAACTTGGGATATATAAGCTGATTTTGAAAAATAAAGTTTTTGGAGTCTTTCACCAATGCTGGGCTTCCCCATATGATTCTTTTCTCTCCTTTTTTGGCTGAATTCCCATCTGGATAAGGGAAGCTCACCACATCTACTTACTTTCCCTGGCTGCTAAGAACCACGTGAAAGGGAGCCTGAGGCGGGGCACCCTTTGATATTCAAGTGGGCGCTGGTGGCCTAACGTAGATGGTGCAAACCTCTTATCTCAAAGTTTTATTGGTTTTCCCTGTAAACCAAGTTATTTAGCATCTTTTCTCCACTAAATTTTCCTACTACACTATTTCTTCCTAATCTAATCTTATATCTCTAAATAACTAAGTTTTTCCTCACCTATCCATCTCCCCTTTGAATCACTGTGGATCCACTGGGGCTGGACCCCGGCACACTCCAGTATTCTTACCTGGAGAATCCCATAGACAGAAGAGCCTGGCAGGCTACAGTCCATAGGGTCTCAAAGAGTTGGACACAACTGAGGCAATTTAGCATACACAATATACGTCATAAGCCTTCTTTTATATTAGTTTGTATGTTTCTTTACTTCTTTACTGTTATTAATGTTATCCAAAAGCCCTTATAAGAATCAATGAGTTAGACTAGAAATGACCAAATGGCCTTATTATTCAATAAAAATAATCTCTCATTGTTAAAAGACTAATTGGTCACAGTTAGGGTTTCCTAGTGGCTCAGAAGGTAAAGAATCTGCCTGTAATGTGGGAGACTCAGGTTTTATCCCTGGGTTGGGAAGCTCCCCTGGAGAAGGAAATGATTGGCCACCCCAATATTCTTGCCTGGAGAATTCCATGAGCAGAGGAGCTTGACGGGCTACAGTCCACGAGGTTGCAAGTGTGGGACACGACTGAGCAACTAACACTTTCGCTTTCACAGGATTCTAGGAAGTCACCTAGTCAATCTGAAAACCAACAAACAAAAGGAATGAAGCATTTATCCCACCTTTACTGTATGGAATGCTCCCCTGGGTAACAAACAGTTAATTAGAAAAGTTTATCTTCAGAGAAGTATTCAGTTCAGTTTGGTTCAGTCAGTCAGTCATGTCTGACTCTTTGTGACTCCATGAACCACAGCATGCCAGGCCTCCCTGTCCATCACCAACTCCCAGAGTCCACCCAAACCAGTATCCATCGAGTCGGTGATGCAATTCAACCATCTCATTCTTTGTCATCCTCTTCTCCTCCTACCTTCAATCTTTCCCAGCATCTGGGTCTTTTCAAATGAGTCAGCTCTTTGTATCATGTGGCCAAAGTACTGGAGTTTCAGCTTCATCATCAGTCCTTCCAATAGAGAGGTATTACAGTTAACAAATGAAAAAAAGAATAATGAATTTTAAATATGATTATTTTACAACCACTAATTAATTAATGGTTCTGTGCAATGAGTTACAATGACTCTCAGCATCAGTAAAGAGAGACAATTGGATATTATGTGTGTCCTGATTTGAGTATACATCATTACCTATGAAGTAGTCTTGCCAAGAAAGTCAAACCTGAATCTGACTCACGCTATAGATCCAACCGCCAATGTACAGAGGAGCAGAAGACAAGGGAAATGTGAGCTGATATCACAGATAGGAAATCAGCAAAATCCAGACTATAGGAAATTCTATAGAACACATGAACTGATGCCTTCAACAAATATGTTGCAAGTAGAAGGAAAAATTGGCTGAATATATGACAGTAAAGAATCTGCCTGCAATGTAGGAGACCCAGGTTTGATCCCTGCATTGGGAATATCTTCTGGAGAAGGGAATAGCAACCCACTCCAGTATTCTTGTCTGGAGAATTCCATGGACAGAGGAGCCTGGTGGACTACAGTCTGTGGGGAGTCAGATACAACTGAGTGACTAATACCACCACCACTACTACTATAGAATAAAAAGACACAAGAGACATACCAATTGCAATACAATTGCAATGTATTCTATTTATTTAGAACATGATTCAAATGAACTATATGTTGAAATTACTTGTGAGATGATCAGGAAAATCTAAACATAATTATAGTCAATTATAAAATTAAATTTTAATGTGTTAGGATGGTATATGGTTATATTTTAAAGCAATCATATCTTTTAGAGACACAAATAGAAATATTTTTTAAATTATACAATGTCTAGAATTTGCTTCAAAATAATCTGGGAGATTGGTGAGGATAAAAATGAAATATGATAAACTGGATGAACAGTATTTTAAGTTTATTACACTATTCTATCTAGATTTGTATGTTTCAGATTTTCCACAGTACAAAGTTGAAAAGCATATCTCTTTCAAATGTTAATATTCAGGCTAAATCAGCCTGATCATGGAAGTTTGATGGTGACCTTGAATCCCAAATTAATTGTCTTAAAATGTGATGAGTTCTTATCATTTTCCTTGGTAAATCATAAGCAAATTTTTTATAGACTACGCTTTCGGTGTTTTCAGGAAGGAACTTTGCTTGGGGCTTTACTGGTGGCTCAGAGGTTAAAGCATCTGCCTGCAATGCGAGAGACCTAGGTTCGATCCCTGGGTTGGGAAATTTCCCTGGAGAAGGAAATGGCATCCCACTCCAATATTCTTGCTTGGAGAATCCCATGGACGGAGTAGCCTGGTGGGCCACTGTATTCAAGGGATCTCTTCGATCTATTTATCTGTAAACCCAAGCAACAATTTGAAAATTAAAGAAAATAAGTGCAGTACAACAGGAGGATAGAAGTCTACAGCAGTGATAGTGATACTCATTGCCTCCTACTGTCACAAAGGAGATTGTGTTTGCCTACTCCTGATGAAATAATGGTATGGACCTAACAGAAGCAGAAAATATTAAGAAGAGGTGTCAAGAATACACAGAAGGACTGTGCAAAAAGGATCTTAATGACCCAGATAATCACGATGGTGTGATCACTCACCTAGAGCCAGACATCCTGGAATGTGAAGTCAAGTACGAACAAAGCTAGTGGAGGTGATGGAATTCCAATTGAGATGTTTCAAATTCTCAGAGACGATGCTGTGAAAGTGTTGCACTCAATATGCCGGCAAATTTGGAAAACTCAGCATTGGCCACAGGACTGGAAAAGGTCAGTTTTCATCCCAATCCCAAAGAAAGGCAATGCCAAAGAATGGTCAAACTACCACAAAATTGCACTCATCTCACACGCTAGTAAAGTAATGGTCAAAATTCTCCAAGCCAGGCTTCAGCAATATGTGAACCGTGAACTTCCAGATGTTCAAGCTGGTTTTAGAAAAGGCAGAGGAACCAGAGATCAAATTGCCAACATCCATTGGATCATCAAAAATGCAAGAGAGTTCCAGGAAAACATATATTTCTGCTTTATTGACTATGTCAAAGCCTTTGTGGATCACAATAAACTGTGGAAAATTCTTAGAGAGATGGGAATACCAGACCACCTGACCTACCTCTTGAGAATATGTAGGTCAAGAAGCAACAGTTGGAACTGGACATGGAACAACAGATTGGTTCCAAATAGGAAAAGGAGTATGTCAAGGCTGTATATTGTCACCTTGCTTATTTAACTTATATGCAGAATATATCATGAGAAATGCTGGGCTAGAAGAAGCACAACCTGGAATCAAGATTATTGGGAGAAATATCAATAACCTCAGATATGCAGATTTCACCACACTTATGGCAAAAAATGAAGAGGAACTAAAAAGCCTCTTGATGAAAGTGAAAGAGGAGAGTGAAAATGTTGGCTTAAAGTTCAACATTCAGAAAACGAAGATCATGGCATCTGGTCCCATCACTTCATGGCAAATAGATGGGGAAACAGTAGAAACAGTGTCAGGCTTTGTTTTGAGGGGCTCCAAAATCACTGCAGATGATGATTGCAGCCATGAAAGTAAAAGATGCTTACTTCTTGGAAGGAAAGTTATGACCAACCTAAATAGCACATTCAAAAGCAGGGATATTACTTTCCCAGGTCCATCTAGTCAAGGTTTTTCCTATGGTCATGTATGGATGTGAGAGTTGGACTGTGAAGAAAGCTGAGCACCGAAGAATTGATGCTTTTGAACTGTGGTGTTGGAAAAGACTCTTGAGAGTCCCTTGGACTGCAAGGAGATCCAACCAGTCCTTCATAACGGAGATCAGCCCTGGGATTTCATTGGAACGACTGATGCTGCATCTGAAACTCCAACACTTTGGCCACCTCATGCGAAGAGTTGACTCATTGGAAAAGACTCTGATGCTGGGAAGGATCGGGGGCAGGAAGAGAAGGGGACGTCCGAGGATGAGATGGATGGATGACATCACTAACTCAATGGACATGAGTCTGAGTGAACTCCAGCAGTTGGTGATGGACAGGGAGGCCTTGTGGGCTGCGATTCATTGGGTCACAAAAAGACGAACATGACTGAGCGACTGGACTGAACTGATGAAATAATAAACTTATCTTGATATAGATAATGTGCTATTTTGTGTACATAGATGGAAATTTAAATGAGGCACAGCTCTGCAGCCTTTGTGGCAATGAAAAAACACAGATTTTCACTGACAGAAAGAAACCTTCTATCTAATAGAAAAAAATCAGCAAGTTTCTTACATTTACTGCTTACTTTATTTTTTCTTTATAGGCAAGTAATTTTCTATATACTACTTCATAGTTTAAGTTTGCTCTGTGATTCATTGGAAATAAATAATAGCAATATTTATTATACTTTTCTGTCAATTCATAATTATATCACTTCAATAATTACTATTCCACATGCTTGAATTCTGATTATTTATGTCTTAGGTAGGCTACATGTTACCTATGCCTAAAAACCTTCCTTTAAGAATCTTTAACTTATGCATTCATTCAATAAATATATTGAATGCAGACAATGAACTGAGATTGTGTTATATATATTAGTGAACAATAAACAGTTTATATTTCTTTGAAGTTATGGCATAGTTACAGAGACAGACAATAACCAAGTAAACAAAAAATAAATGCACGATTTTAAATTGTCGTAAAAGCTTTGAAAGAAATAATCAGAGTTAAGTGATATGTAGTGAGTAAATCTACTGACATTTATTAATTTAAAACGTGCATTGGGATGTCTGTTTCTGTCAAGACTGAGTATCAGGGACCAGATTTTTCTTCCCACCTGGGCAAGAAATTAAAAGCTTAATTTTGAAAAGGACAAAATGCATTATGAAATGATCATTACAGTAAGCTCAGTTACCACTGATATCATACAAAGTTAACATATTACTGACTACATTCCCTATGATGTACACTATATTTTTTCTTGACTTTTATAACTGAAAATTTGAATCTTTGCATCTCCTTCACCTATTTTGCCTGTCCCCTCATCCATCTCCCCTTTTTCAACCACCAGTTTGTTCTCTGTGTCTGTGAGTCTGTTCCTGCTTCATTTTGTATTTTAATTCAACACAAAAACTAAGGCCAGATATAAGGAATAGTGATATTCAAGCATTGGACATCAAGATTTCAGGACAGTGATTTTTGAGAAAAAGGAAAATAATGACGTGAATCCTATGATTACTTCATTTGACTACTCAGAGACTTTTCAAATATTGGCAGAGGGAGCTAGAACACAAGTGGATTCCAGGACTCTCCTTGAGTTAAAGAGTCAGAGCTGGAAGCCCAGGAGAGTCCAAAGCAATTAGAGTTGGCAGGGCAGAGCACCACAGAGAAGGGAACTGCACAGAGAGGGTTTGAGAGATTGCAAATGGCATTCTTTGAGTCTTCAGAAAGAACTGATCAGTAAATCTGTATAAACTCTGTGGAAGAATACCTGTGGCTCACCCAAGGCTTGGAATGCTATATGTTCTCACTGTCTAGGGTAGACAAATTCATAATACATGAGGCAACAGGTAGGGCAGTCAGAGGCAATCATCCCAATTCAACAACAACAACAAAAATAAAACTTAATGATCTTCTCTAAAAAATGTAAAGTGTGTATTAGTCATTCAGTTGTGTCTGACTCTTTGCAAGCCCATGGACTATGGCCCATCAGGCTCCTCTGTCTGTGGAACTCTCCATGCAAGAATACTGGAGTGGATTGCCATGCCCTTCTCCAGGGGATCTTCCCAACCCAGGGATTGAACCTGGGTCTCCTGCATTGCAGGCAGGTTCTTTACTGTCTGAGCCACCAGGGAAGTCAGAAAAAGAAAAAGAAAATGTAAAAACAAGCTTTAAAAGGATCAGACACACCCCAAGGAACTTCATTTTGTCCCAGAAAGCTCAAAAGTATTCATAGACTACAAAAACATACAGTATGCAACAAGGTGAATTCACATTCAATAAAGGCACATTCTGACATTCAATATAAAAATTACAAAGGACCCAAAGAAGTCACACAATATGATTCTTCAATTGCAATAGACCTGTAAATAAAACAGATGATAAAAGTAACAGACAAGGGCTTTAAAAATAATTAGAACTGCATTCCATGAATTTTAAAAAAAAAAAGGAAAGACTGATCATGTTAAATAGGGAAATAGATTATCTAATAATTACCTACATCAAACTTGGGGTGATGAAAAATAGTTTTGAGATCAAAATTACAGTGGATGAATTAACAGCATATCAAGAAGATATCAGTGAAATTAAAAGCATAGTAATAAAAGCAATTCAAAATGAAAGAAAGAAAAAAAAATTAAACAGCTCTAGAGGTATCGACCATTTCAAGTAACCTACTATACACATAAAGAGAGAAAAGAGAGGGGAGACAAAAAAAGTTTGAAGAGATAATGACTGATGATTTTTTTAATTTGATGAAAATTATTAACTCACATATCCAAAAATGTCAGGCATGAATAAAACTACAACAAGAGGCATCAAAATCAAAACACTTTGAATTATGACAAAGAGAAACATTAAAAACAGAGGAAAGACACCATTCCATAAAATAAGCAAAGAATAACACAGACTACTCAGGAACTATGCAAGCCAGCCCACAGTAGAGAAAGATTTTTTAAGTTCTTAATTCTGAAAATATCATTAAAAGATAGCAACACCTACAGAGATGGAGAAGAGTTTAATAGTTCCCTCTAGCTAAGGACAGGATGGATTAGAGGGATATGTATGACTATAAAGGAATAGCAGGAGGGGTCTTTGCAGTTACATGAGACACACATGTGGTAAAAGTGCATTGAAAAATACACTCACACAGGTACATGCAAAACTAGTGAAAATATTAGTAAAGTATATAGATTGTATCAATGCCAGGTTCCTGATTTTAATATTGTACTATAGAGGTCAAATAACAGAATAGGAGGGAACCTAAAATGGTGGAAATGACTCCTGCATAGAATAAAAAAAAAAAGAATGAAAAGAATTGAGGACAGTTTCAGAGACCTTTGGGACAATATTAAACACACAAACATATGCACAAAGAATATCATAATTCAAAAGACAAATACACTCCAATGTTCCTTGCATCAGTATTCACAATAGCCAGTACATGGAAGCAACCAAATGTCCATCGACAGAGAGATGGGTAGAAAAGATGCCGTATTTATACACATACATTCCTGGAGAAGGAAATGGCAACTCACTCCAGTATTCTTGCCTGGAAAATTCCATGGACAGAGGAGCCTTGTGGGCTACAATCTATGGGGCCATAAAGAGTCAGATGACTGAGTGACTAACGCAGACGCACACACATATATATACTTAAAATGGAATATTGCTTACCATTAAAAGGAACAAAGTTGTGTCATTTGCAGAGGTGTGGATGGGCCTAGAGATGTCATTCAGAGTGAAGTAAGTCAGAAAGGAAAAAACAAATATTGTATACTAACACATATATATGTGGAATCTAGAAAAATGATATAGATAATCTTACTTACAAAGCCATAAAGAGAGACAGACATAGAAAACAAATGTATGGATACCAAGGGGAAGGCAAGGTGGGATGAATTGGGAGACTGGGATTGACATATATTCACTGCTGCTGCTACTAAGTCGCTTTAGCCATGTCCGACTCTGTGTGACCCCATAGACGGCAGCTCACCAGGCTCCCCTGTCCCTGAGATTCTCCAGGAACGAACACTGGAGTGGGTTGCCATTTCCTTCTCCAATGCATGAAAGTGAAAAGTGAGAGTGAAGTCACTCAGTTGTGTCCGACTCTTCATGACCCCATGGACAGTAACCTACCAGGCTCCTCTGTCCATGGGATTTCCCAGGCAAGAGTACTAGAGTGGGGTGCCATTGCCTGCTCCATATGTACACTACTATGTATAAAATAGAAAATGAATAGCATCCTACTGTACAGCACAGGAAACTACTCAGTGTTCTGTGGCGACCTAAATGAGAAGGAACTCCAAAAACAAGGGATATATGCATGTACATGGCTGATTCACTTTGTTGTACAGCAGAAATTGATACAGCAATGTAAGGCAATTATCAGTATCAGTTGAGTCACTCAGTTAAGTCCAACTCTTTGCCACCCCGTGGACTGCAGCACACCAGGACTCTCTATCCATCACCAACTCCCAGAGGTTACTCAAGCTGATATCCATTGAGTCAGTGGTGCTATCCAACCATCTCATCCTCTGCCTTCTCCTTCTCCTCCCGCCTTTGATCTTTCCCAGCATCAGGGTCTTTTCAAATGAGTCATCTCTTCACATCAGGTGGCCAAAGTATTGGAGTTTCAGCTTCAGCATCGCTCCTTGCAATAGTCAGGACTGATTTCCTTTAAAACTTCCCAGGTGGTTCAGATGGTAAAGCATCTGCCTACAATGCAGGAGACCTGGGTTCAATCCCAGGATTGGGAAGAGCTCCTGGAGAAGGAAATGGCAACCCACTCCAGTATTCTTGCCTAGAAAATCCTTTCAGATGGACTGGTTGGATCTCATTGCAATCCAAGGGACTCTCAAGAGTCTTCCGCAACACCATAGTTCAAAAGCATCAATTCTTCAGCGCTCAGCTTTCTTCATATTCTAACTCTCACATCCGTACATGACTACTGGAAAAACCATAGCTTTGACTAGACAGACCTTTGTTGGCAAACTAATGTCTCTGCTTTTTAATATGCTGTCTAGGTTGGTCATAGTTTTTCTTCCAAGGAGCAAGCGTCTTTTAATTTCATGGCTGCAGTCACCATCTGCAGTGATTTTGGAGCCCAAGAAAATAAGGTCTCTTACTGTTTCCATTGTTTTCCCCATCTATTTGCCATGAAGTGATGGGACCAGATGCCATGATCTTTGTTTTCTGAATATTGAGTTTTAAGCCAACTTTTTCACTCTCCTCTTTCACTTTCATCAAGAGGCTCTTTTGTTCTTCTTTGCTTTCTGCCATATGGGTAGTGTCATCTGTGTATCTGAGGTTATTGATATTTCTCCCAGAAATCTTGATTTCACCTTGTGATTTATCCACTCCAGCCTTTGTCATGATGTACTCTGCATATAAGTTAAATAAGCAGGTTGACAAAATACAGCCTTAACATACACCTTTCCTGATTTGGAACCAGTCTGTTGTTCTGTGTCTGGTTCTAACTGTTGCTTCTTGACCTGCATAAGATTTCTCAGGGACCATGTCAGCTGATCTGGTATTCCCATCTCTTTAAGAGTTTTCCACAGTTTGTTGTGATCTACACAGTGAAAGGCTTTGGCATATAGTCAGTAAAGCAGAAGTAGATGTTTTTCTGGAACTCTCTTGCTTTTTGGAATAACAGGCAAATTTGGCCTTGGCATACAGAATGAAGCAGGTCAAAGCCTAACAGAGTTTTGCCAAGAGAATACACTGGTCGTGGCACACCCTCTTCCAACAACACAGAAGAAAACTCTACACATGGACATCACCAGATGGTCAACAGCGAAATCAGATTGGTTATATTCTTTGCAGCCAAAAATGGAGAAGCTCTATACAGTCTGCAAAAACAAGACCAGGAGCTGACTATGGCTCAGATCATGGACTCCTTATTGCCAAATTCAGATTTAAATTGAAGAAAGTATGGAAAACCACTAGACCATTCAGGTATGACCTAAATCAAATTGCTTACGATTATACAGTGGAAGTAACAAATAACTTCGAGGGATTAGATCTGTTAGACAGTGCCTGAAGAACTATGAATGGAAGCTCATGACACTGTACAGGAGACAGGGATCAAGACCATTCCCAAGAAAAAGAAATGCAAAAAGGTAAAATGGTTGTCTGAGGAGGCCTTACAAATAGCTATGAAAAGAAGAGAAGTGAAAGGCAAAGGAAAAAAAGGAAAGATATACCCATTTGAATGCAGAGTTCCAAAGAAAAGCAGGGAGAGATAAGAAAGGCTTTCTCAGTTATCAATGCAAAGAAATAGAGGAAAACAACAGAATGAGAAAGACTCGAGATCTCTTCAAGAAAATTAGCATTTCATGCAAAGATGGGCACAATAAAGGACAGAAATGATATGGACCTAACAGAAGCAGAAGATATTAGGAAGAGGTGTCTAGAACACAGAGAAGAACTACACATAAAAGATCTTCACAACCCAGATAATCACAATGGTGTGATCACTCACCTGGAGCCAGACATCCTGGAACGTGAGGTCAAGTGGGCCTTAGGAAGCATCACTAAGAACAACGCTAGTGAAAGTGATGGAATTCCAGTTGAGCTGTTTCAAATCCTAAAAGATGATGGTGTGAAAGTGCTGCACTCAATGCGCCAGCAAATTTGGAAAACTCAGCCAGGCCACAGGAATGGAGAAGGTCAGTTTTCATTCCAATCCCAAAGAAAGGCAACTATACTCCAATAATAAAATAGAATAAATAATGGATAAAAATGTTTTACTATTTTGCTATATTTATGAAAGATGTTACCTTTAAAAGAACCTGGGTGAAAGGTAAAAAAAACCTCTTTGTACTATTCTTTGCAACTCTATGCAGTTTATGGTTATTTCAAAATAAAACTGTTAAAAAAGAGAACATGTTAAATTTAAGAGAATTCAAAATCAATAAAAATAAAATATAAAGCAAAGAAAATCATTTAATAGAAAGAAAACAACACTAGATGGAAATTTAGATCTACACAAAACAATGAAAAGCCCCAAAAATAGAATATGTGTGTCAATTTTAGATGTATTTCTTATATTTGTACATCTTTAATAACTGACTGCTTAAAGGAAAAACAAGAAAACTCTATTGTGAGATATGTGACATGATATAAAATGTACATTTAAAAAACCCAAGGAGGAAATGGGAATGTATTAAGTTCTATAGCACACATGACAGGCTTTCCTGTCTCTCACTATCTCCTGGAGTTTGCTCAAACTCATTCCATAGAATCAGCGATGCCATACAACCATCTCATTCTCTGTTGCCCTCATCTCCTCCTGCCTTCAATCTTTCCTCCCCAAAAATAGAATATGTGTGTCAATTTTAGATGTATTTCTTATATTTGTACATCTTTAATAACTGACTGCTTAAAGGAAAAACAAGAAAACTCTATTGTGAGATATGTGACATGATATAAAATGTACATTTAAAAAACCCAAGGAGGAAATGGGAATGTATTAAGTTCTATAGCACACATGACAGGCTTTCCTGTCTCTCACTATCTCCTGGAGTTTGCTCAAACTCATTCCATAGAATCAGCGATGCCATACAACCATCTCATTCTCTGTTGCCCTCATCTCCTCCTGCCTTCAATCTTTCCCAGCATCAGGATCTTTTCCAATGAGTTGGCTCTTCACATCAGGTGGCGAAAGGATTGGAGCTTCAGCTTCAGTATCACTCCTTCCAATCAGTCCTTCCAATGAATATTTAGGCTTATTTCCTTTGGGATGGACTGGTTTGATCTCCTTCCTGTCCAAGGGGCTCTCAAGACTCTTCTCCAGCACCACAGTTCAGAAGTATCAATTCTTCAGCACTCAGCTTTCTTTATGGTCCAGCTCTCACATCTATACATAACACAAGCAGAATCCATGTAAAGACAGCAGCAGAGATTGGAGGTAAGCAGGCACAAGTTAAAGAATACCTGGGGCTACCAGAAGCTGGGGGAGGCCAAGAAGTACCCTCCTGCAAAGATAGCAGATGGAGCATGGCCCCGATAATATTTTGATTTTGGGACTACTACTTTCCACACTGTGAGGCAATAAATTTTATTGCTTTAAGCCACCAAGATAGTGGCACATTGTTGTGATTTCCCCAGAAAACTAATTTTTTTGTTGTTGTTATTCAGTTGCTAAGTCGTATCTGACTCTGCATCCTCATGGACTGTAGATCCCCACTGTCCTCAGTCCTCCACTGTCTCCTGGAGTTTGCTCAGTGAGGCCATCCAGCCGTTTCATCCTCTGTCGCCCCTTTCTCCTCCTGACCTCAATGTTTCCCATCATCAAGGTCTTTTCCAATAAGTCAGCTTTTCATATCAGGTGGCCAAAGTATTGGAGCTTCAGCTTCAGCATCAGTCCTTCCAATGTATATTCAGAGTTAATTTCCCTTAGAATTGACTGGTTTGATCTCACTCCAGTCCAAGGGACTCCTAAGGGTCTTCTCCAGTACCACAATTCAAAAGCATCAATTTGATGCTGAGCCTTCTTTATGAATCAACTTTTTTATGGACCAAGCAGGAAATTATTAAAGCATATCAATTATAACACATAAAATGCTAAATTGATATTTAAACAAGTTCCAACTACACAAATGCCCTCTTTAAATATAAAAACACAAAAAGTTAGAATTACCATCAGTTCAGTTCAGTCCCTCAGTTGTGTCCGACTCTTTGTGACCCCATGAATCGCAGCACACCAGACCTCCCTGTCCATCACCAACTACTGGAGGTCACTCTGGCTCATGTCCATCGAGTCACTGATACCATCCAGCCATCTCATCTTCTGTCGTCTCCTTCTCCTCCCTCCCAGCATCAGAGTCTTTTCCAATGAGTCAACTCTTCGCATGAGGTGGCCAAAGTATTAAAGTTTCAGCTTTATCATCATTCCTTCCAAAGAAATCCCAGGGCTGATCTTTAGAATGGACTGGCTAGATCTCCTTGTAGTCCAAGGGACTCGCAAGAGCCTTCTCCGACGAATTACCACATGACCCCGCAATTCCATTTCTAGATATATACCCCGAAGTACTCCAAGCAGGAACTGAAGTAGTACATCAATGTTCATAGCAGCATTATTCGCAGTAGCAAAAACGTGGAAACAACTCAGGTGTCCATTCACAGGTAAGCAGACACACTAAGAATAAAAGCTTTGAATGGCTACTTCATCAAAGAAGATACAAGATGACAAATAAGCATTTGAAAGTATGCTCAACATTATTCAACATTAGCAAAATGTAATAGATTTAGCCACAGTGGAGAACCACTACAAAGCCATTAGAATGGCTAAAGTAAAATTTTTAATGAAAATATCAAGTACTGATAAGACTACCGAGGAGCTGGAACTCTTGTGTAGTGCCAATGGGAGTATAAAACGGCACTGCTGACTTAGAAAGCACTTTTATTTCTTAAAAATTTAAGCATACCCCAGAGAAGGATGTGTTCTGGGTCTCTCCTAGCTTCTGCTGATTCCTTGGCTTGCAGCAGCAGAACTTCAGTCCTCGCACTCTGTTCTTTCTGTGTGTGAGTCTCTGCTCCAGAATCTTTCCTATTTATAAAGATATCAGTCATATTGGTTCTGGGGCCTATTCTACTTCAGTATGACCTCATCTTAATTAATATAGCAACAACCTTATTTCCAAATAAAGTCACATCCTAAGGTGCTTAGGACTTCTGTGGGGAAAACAATACAATCCATAATAACACCTATTTGAAGAGCCAAAATCCTCTGTTCTCCTAGAGATTTACTTTTTAATTAATAGAGTTGACGTTTAGCCGCTAAGTTGCATCTGACCCCACAGACTGTAGCCTGCAAGGCTCCTCTGTTCATGAGATTTCCCAGGCAAGAATAGTGGAGTGGGTTGCTATTTCCTTCTCCAATCTTTTAATTAATAAAAAGTAAAAGGCTTTTTCTGACATTTTTGCTTGGGGGACCAGATTAATAAGTTTGCCATTTATATTTGGTGCATTTAATTAAATGCTTGGGATAAATTTATAAGAGAGCTTTTTTAAAAAATTTTTATTCAGTCCAGATTGTAATAGATGATTAAAAATTCTATTAGCGACAACTGTTGATATTATGATTGTTTAAAGTATATTTAATACTTTCCAATGAGTTGGCTTTCACATCAGAAAGTACTGGAGCTTCAACTTCAGCAACAGTCCTTCCAACAGTCCTAAAGCCTCTATGTTACCAAATTTTCAAATTTGCTTTGGTTTTTTGTAAATTTGGTGAATATTTAAACCTAATCATCTGATAGTGATTTCCTGATTTTAAGTTTATGACAAAGATAATGCTATTTAATCAATGGGTCAGATTAATAAACTCAAGCCCATGCTCACTAAAGAAATAATGGCAAAAGTTAAAAATAACTGACTAAGCCAAGTGCTAGGAAGTGTGAGGAATGATTGGAACTCTAATACGCTGCTGATGGGAATTTAAATTGTACAGCAACTCTGGAAAACAGTTTGGAAGTTTCTTTTAAAGTTACAGATGTTCCCACCGTATGATCAAGCTATTCCTTCACTACGTATTTACTCAAAACAAATGACTGCATATGTCCACACAAAGGTGAACAAAAAATATTCATAGTAGCCTTAGATTAGTCGAAACAAAAAACAGCTCATGTCCATCAATGAGTAAATAGATAAAACAATTGGTATACTCATACAATGTAATACTACTCAGCAACAGAAGGAACTTACTACTGATATATAACAACATAAATGGATATCAAAATAAACACTCTGAGTAAAGGATGTGAAACAAAAACAGTACCAAATATGTTATCCCATTTGTATATAATTCAAAAAAATGCCAACTAAACTACAGGGGAAAAACTCAAATTGATGGCCACTGAGGACAGGAAAAAAAAGGGACAGAAGAAGGATTACAAAAGGGGACAGGACACTTTTGAAGGTGATGGGCATTGCTCATTTTCTGGGTTGTAGGGGTTATTTCACATATATACATTAATGTAAAAATTTATCAAATTAAACACTTTAAAGAAGTTCAGTCTATCTTGTGTCACCTATACCTCAATAAAGTTGTAAAAGAAAATCCTCTGACTCACTAGAAAGTGAGTTATATTTTTCATATATTTACAAAATACCTAATACCAAGCCAGAAACACAGCAAGTACTCACTATAAACTTGATGACTGAAAAGAATCCTCATTAACAGCTGTGAGGAAATATTTTAACTACCGTCAAAAATCATGCATCTATTAAACATTTACTAATCTATACAGATACATAGTATAAACAAAAGAGTAAGACAATATAATTTGTTG
>SJYC01024118.1:0-23154 GCA_006408675.1 Madoqua kirkii | reverse complement strand
ATCCTAAAGGAGATCAGTCCTGAATATTCATTGGGAGGACTGATGTTGAAGCTGAAACTCCAATACTTTGATGCAAAGAACTGACTATTGGGAAAGACCCTGATGCTAGGAGAGATTTGGACCAGGAGAAGGGGACGACAGAGAATGAGACGGTTGTAATGGAATCACTGACTCAATGGACATGAGCTTCAGCAGGCTCTGGGAGTTGGTAAACAGGGAGGCCTGGCATGCTGCAGTCCATGAGGTCGCAAAGAGTTGGACACAACTGAATAACTGAACTGAACTAACTGAACTGAATATGAGAAGTAGCATATAGAAGAAGCAATGGCAGGAAACAGATGAAATGCAAAAAGCACTGAAATGCAGAGAATGAGTCAAGCCTCTCTGAGTTCACAAGAATCACAAAAGAAGGCAAAAAATCTATCATCCCTGTATGTAACTATACATCCATGTTGTCTGCATTGCTGTTCAGTCACTAAGTCATCTCTGACTCTGAGACTCCATGGACCACAACACACCAGGCTCCCCGGACCTTCACTATCTCCCAGAGTTTGCTCAGATTCATGTCCACTTAGTTGGTGATGCTATCTAATCATTTCATCCTCTGCCCCCCACGCCATTCTCTTGCCTCCAATCTTCTGATGAAATGCAAAAAGCACTGAAATGCAGAGAATGAGTCAAGCCTCTCTGAGTTCACAAGAATCACAAAAGAAGGCAAAAAATCTATCATCCCTGTATGTAACTATACATCCATGTTGTCTGCATTGCTGTTCAGTCACTAAGTCATCTCTGACTCTGAGACTCCATGGACCACAACACACCAGGCTCCCCTGACCTTCACTATCTCCCAGAGTTTGCTCAGATTCATGTCCACTTAGTTGGTGATGCTATCTAATCATTTCATCCTCTGCCCCCCACGCCATTCTCTTGCCTCCAATCTTCCCCAGCATCAGGGTCTTTTCCAATGAGTCAGCTCTTCACATCAGGTGACCAAAGTATTAGAGCTTTCGGCTTCAGCATCAGTCTCTCCAATGACTATTCAAGGTTGATTTTCTTTAGGATGGACTAGTTTGACCTCTATGTGTCTATATTTATACCTATGTCTATATCTATAGTGTTATTTGAGGAAGTCACAGAAAGAGTCGGACATGACTGAGCAGCTGAACAATAGCAACATTTCCACTGAAGGTGTAAAGAAAGTCTGAAGATGAAGGAAAGTTTCTAGCAGTGAACTAAAACTCACATAAAAAAAGCATGGGAGAAGATAGCTAAGGGACAGGCATGGACAGCCCATTAGTGGAATTAATGGGTAAACTGAACTAAAATGAGTACAGAGGTGTGGAGAAAGCAAGAAAAAGGATAAACCAGGGAGACAGAAATGGGTGATGTCAGAGCTTGGGAACTATAGAGAAAAAAAGGAGTAGTTTTGTGATATTTTAATTTCAAAGTAAGTGGATGATCACAAGAGTAGAGTTAGGCAGAGACTCCCATCAAATTTCAAAATAAGGTATTTTTTTACTTTAATGAGTTCTCTTTGTTCATGTACTTTGTACTTTCTAGAAAGATCAAGCATTTTCTCCTGCCTGTCTTGTTCTTAAATATACCTCAAATTAGAATCAAGGTGTGTGTGCTTACCAGAAATATGCGACACATCAAACCCAGACCATGAATTTTTTATAGGCACAGAAGAATTAAAAGATCAGATTAAATTCAGAGCAATAACTGAAATCCTGCTCAGAATTAATGTCCCTCATTACTTGAGTGAAATCTTCAAGAGTAAATACTGCTCATTTCACAGTCAGAGCACTGAACTGGTGACATGTTTCTAGTTCGCTCGAGCAATCCACTCACACTTTATTATGATATTTCTTAATTATGATAAAATATTCTAGGATGGAAATTATGTTTGGCCATTTATGCAAACTTTCATTTTGTGCAAATTAATACGATTCATGACCTGGTATGCCTCAGGCCTTAAATATTTAAATGATGTTTAATATAATCTTTCCCAGTAGACAAAACCATTCTGGGGAAGAGAAAAAAAAGCAAACTTTGAATGATATTAAGAAAATGTTTACTTAAATCTGTATCTGTTAATGTTGAGAATAAATGCTTCAATTTATTTTATAACCTTCTACTCTGCTTCTCTGTGAAATTTCATTTATTCTTAAGCTATTTGGATTTCTCTGGGTTTTAAATAATCATATACAAATTTTTTTCCATCTGTGGTCAGTCATTTTCAAAGATAACCTCTCATATACATGCACTTCAAGAGGTGAAGTTTTTTTTTTTTCTTCACCTTTTGAATCTAGGCTTGGCCATTTGACTTGCTTTGGCCAATGAGATATTAGCAAGCATGAGATAAACAAAGACTTCAAAAGTAATTGCACATTTGAGCTTTCTCTCTTCCATGCCCAGTTGGGACCTGAAGACTATAATGTGAAAAATCCTGAACTCACCTACTAAGCAGACCATTTAGAGTAGAGCAGAGTACCCAAGCTGGACAGTCTATTAACCACCTCTCTTGTGTTGAGGCCATATTAGACAATCTAGTCCCATTTAGGCCACTACAAGACTACAGATTAGTGAATGGCTCCGGGAAGACAATGAGAACTACCCAGCAGAGCTCAAGAACTGCACAAATTGATGACCCATTGAACGGAACTCATTGAATCATTAGCAAATAAAACTTTTGTTGTTTTAGGCTATTAAGTTTTGTAGAATTTCTTACACAGCAATAGATAAGTGATACCGCTAATACCTATTATCCTCTGAAATAAGTAGCATTCATTTAACAAGGCTGGTAAAGAAGAGTCATGGTAAACAAAGTAACACTCTAACTGGGAGAAAATGAGGAAATTAAAATATGAGCACTATGTTCATTCTCAGTCTGATCCAATTGCCATTTATATCACCACTGACCCTGTTTAGCAAATCCTTAGTCTTCAAAATTGGCTTTCAGAGTGCCAAAATGATAGAAATATGTAACTTCCAAATGGTTTCAGCTCCTATCCTGCCATCTGAGTAATCCACATAGTAAACCCCATTTCCTAATTTGTTAACAATGGGACCCTGGGAAGCAGTCTCAGTAGTAGATTAGTCTATGACTTCGTGACTAGACTGATCACAACATACCTGCCCCACTACCATTTACCTCATATCATGAATAGGAAAGGCTGCCAGGGAACATGGTGCTACCATGAGTTAAACTGAGTTTGGGCCAAGATAGCCTCTAAGACCAGATCTAGAAGACAAGAAAAATTAATTATTTATCAGGATTTGTGCTAATGATTTTTAACCTGGGACAGGCATAGTAATCACCAGTGAACTTTTTTTTAAACTACCATTTATTCCCCATCTATTGGAAATTTTAATTCATTCAATCTGAGATAGGGTGCTAACATAGGCTTTGGGTTTTTTTTTTTTTTAGAATAAATGCTTCAATTTATTTTATAACCTTCTACTCTGCTTCTCTGTGAAATTTCATTTATTCTTAAGCTATTTGGATTTCTCTGGGTTTTAAATAATCATATACAAATTTTTTTCCATCTGTGGTCAGTCATTTTCAAAGATAACCTCTCATATACATGCACTATCAAGAGGTGAAGTTTTTTTTTTTTCTTCACCTTTTGAATCTAGGCTTGGCCATTTGACTTGCTTTGGCCAATGAGATATTAGCAAGCATGAGATAAACAAAGACTTCAAAAGTAATTGCACATTTGAGCTTTCTCTCTTCCATGCCCAGTTGGGACCTGAAGACTATAATGTGAAAAATCCTGAACTCACCTACTAAGCAGACCATTTAGAGTAGAGCAGAGTACCCAAGCTGGACAGTCTATTAACCACCTCTCTTGTGTTGAGGCCATATTAGACAATCTAGTCCCATTTAGGCCACTACAAGACTACAGATTAGTGAATGGCTCCGGGAAGACAATGAGAACTACCCAGCAGAGCTCAAGAACTGCACAAATTGATGACCCATTGAACGGAACTCATGGAATCATTAGCAAATAAAACTTTTGTTGTTTTAGGCTATTAAGTTTTGTAGAATTTCTTACACAGCAATAGATAAGTGATACCGCTAATACCTATTATCCTCTGAAATAAGTAGCATTCATTTAACAAGGCTGGTAAAGAAGAGTCATGGTAAACAAAGTAACACTCTAACTGGGAGAAAATGAGGAAATTAAAATATGAGCACTATGTTCATTCTCAGTCTGATCCAATTGCCATTTATATCACCACTGACCCTGTTTAGCAAATCCTTAGTCTTCAAAATTGGCTTTCAGAGTGCCAAAATGATAGAAATATGTAACTTCCAAATGGTTTCAGCTCCTATCCTGCCATCTGAGTAATCCACATAGTAAACCCCATTTCCTAATTTGTTAACAATGGGACCCTGGGAAGCAGTCTCAGTAGTAGATTAGTCTATGACTTCGTGACTAGACTGATCACAACATACCTGCCCCACTACCATTCACCTCATATCATGAATAGGAAAGGCTGCCAGGGAACATGGTGCTACCATGAGTTAAACTGAGTTTGGGCCAAGATAGCCTCTAAGACCAGATCTAGAAGACAAGAAAAATTAATTATTTATCAGGATTTGTGCTAATGATTTTTAACCTGGGACAGGCATAGTAATCACCAGTGAACTTTTTTTTAAACTACCATTTATTCCCCATCTATTGGAAATTTTAATTCATTCAATCTGAGATAGGGTGCTAACATAGGCTTTGGGTTTTTTTTTTTTTATTGAAGTAGTTGCTCTACAGTTAAATGTACAGTTCTGCTCTACAGTTAAATGAATCAGCTGTGTGTGTGTGTGTGTGTGTGTGTGTATCCCGTCCCTCTTGGACCTCCCTCCCACTTCCCCCTCCCACCTATCCAGATCATTACAGAGTACCACCAAGCTGAGTTTTCTGTGCTTTATAGTATTCCCACTAGCTATTTTACAGGTAGCAGTGCATATACATCAATCCTAACATCACAGGAAATTGCATGCACACTGCTACATAAGAGCAACCAGTAAAAGCAAAACAGGACATGAACAATGTGATATGATTTGAGGGGTAACAACATGATTGCTTTAATAATACAACTCCCACTTGCTTAATATAATGCTTGAAGTTACACTGAATCTTCTTTGGCTGAAAATATATTATCCAGAGTCAAGGATCTTTCAGTCAAAGGGAAAGGCCTGCAATCAAGAGTCTTGGATTTTCTAATTAGTCACCTAATCTTTCCCCCCAACCTTGGGCTTCATTCTTTTTTTAATATAAATTTGTTTATTTTAATTGGAAGCTAATTACTTTACAATATTGTATTGGTTTGCCCTACATTGACATGAATCCACCACGGATGTACATGTGTTCCCCATCCTGAATCCTACTTGATGAAGTCATTTAACCTCTCAGTTTCTTCCTCAGCAAAACAGGGAAAGATTTCTGCTTCCTAGGTTTCTGTGAATGTCAAATGAGATACATGGGAAAGTATTTGGCAAACTCTAAAATTCCATCTAAAATAATTATTGCCCTTGTATAAGAAAAGCCAGTAATGTCTCTGAACAAACTTACTTACTTAAATTGCCAGCCTATTACCTAATAAACTGATGAATTAAAGAGACTAGATACAAGCAACTTTGGATTTCCTGGAAGGAAGGAAACCTCTGCTGTGAGATAGTATCTAGGAAGGAAGAATCAAGAATCACCTCCCCAACATGGGGGACCATCCTCGAGTGCCTGAGGACAACAGATGAATGGAACAGAATCAGGAGGCTCAAAAAGGATGCTAAGTGCAAGCACTTCCTACTTCCCAATTTAGTCCACAATCAGTTTGACAAATGGCCCTAAATCAAAATGGTTCAATGAGTTCAAATTATTCTTCAATACTAGAACAGGCTAGATAGAGGAAGAATAAAATAAGCTATACCTTGGAATAAAGCGCTTGGTTGGATGTTTGATTTTCATAGGTTTCTCTTTATCACTTTCCATTTGAAAATCAAATTATTGCCATTTTTCATATTTGAAAGCATAGACCTATAAAAACAGAGTCAGAGGAGGAATTCTGCAGATAAAGTAAAAATAAAAGTGAACTGCTTTTGTAATTGCCTGGCAGACTCAGCTTATATGAATAATTATTCATAATCTTTTTTGATTCTGCAGTGTAATAAGAGGTTTTCTTCTTTTGATGGCAATAAAGTAGGTTCCTTTATTAAGGCTATAATGATCAAAATGAAAATTTGAAAAATTATGGGCTTATGTACTAGGAAAAAAAAAAAGAGTTTGAATATGTAAAACACTGAACCACAGAAGCAAAGTTTTTCTTACTATAAGCTTTTGAAAATGTTATATAAAGGTGAATCCCATGTACTTGTTTTGGTTTTTTTAATTTTAATAATATATTTTATTTAACCCAATATATTCAAACATTATAATTTCAATATGCAGTCAACAGCAAAATTGAGATGTTTTACATTCATTTTTCACACTTAGTCTTTGAAATTCAGTATGTACATACTCACCTCACATCTCAAATTGGCTTAGCCACATTTCAAGTGCTCAGAGCTATACTGGTACTAGAAAATTGGAAGAACAGGTTCAGAATGTAAGTATATTCCTAGAAGAAGGCAACAATTTAGCAAAGAAGCTAAGTCAATTTACATAATAACGAGCTCAGAGGTGTAGGGAACATGGAATAGGAAGAAATGCCTCTGGACTTAGGGAAAGTGTGGTGGGGTGGCGATGTGAGAGCAGGCTCTAAGGAGATGAGGCACTTGGTTGTCCAGTTGAACTGAACAGTCAATGGGAGGAGAAAAGGAGGATTTAAAGAAGTGTGGAGGGTTTATGGGTCCTTTTCATAGGGTTAAAGAAAAACTTAATGATCTTGTTATTTTATTTATTCTTTAAACAATTTCTAAAGGTTACACTCCATTTATAATTACTACAAAATACTGGCTATGCTCCCTGTGTTGTAGAATACATACTTGTAGCCTATCTTATATCCAGTAGTTCCTACCTCCCACTCCTCAACCTGATACTGCCACTTCCCCCTCCCTGACCTATAACCACTAGCTTGTTCTCCATATCTGTGAGTATGCTTCTTTTCTGTTATATTCACTGAGGTGAGGTGAGGTGAGGTGAAGTCGCTCAGTCATGTCCAACTCTTTGCAACCCTGTGGACTGTATGTAGCCTACTAGGCTTCTCCGTCCATGGGATTCTCCAGGCAAGAATACTGGAGTGGATTGCCATTTCCTTCTCCAGGGGATCTTCCCGACCCAGGGATTGAACCCAGGTCTCCCGCATTGAAGGCAGATGCTTTAACCTCTGAGCCACCAGGGAAGCCTAGTTTCTGTTATTTTTTAGATTCTACACATAACTAACATGTGTGTGTGCATGCTATGTCACTTCAATAATGTCTGACGCTTTGCAACCCTCTGAACCATAGCCTGCCAGGCTACTCTGGCCATGAGATTCTGCAAGTGAGAATACTGAGGTAGGTTACAATGACCTTCTCCAGGGGATTTGCTTTAACCTCTGAGCCACCAGGGAGCCTAGTTTCTGTTATTTTTTAGATTCTACACATAACTAACATGTGTGTGTGCATGCTATGTCACTTCAATAATGTCTGACGCTTTGCAACCCTCTGAACCATAGCCTGCCAGGCTACTCTGGCCATGAGATTCTGCAAGTGAGAATACTGAGGTAGGTTACAATGACCTTCTCCAGGGGATTTTCCCAACCCAGGGATAGAACTCGCATCTCTTACATTTCCTGCACTGGCAGGAGGGTTCTTTACCACTAGCACCACCTGGGAAGTCCAACATTTAAGTCAAATAATACAGCATTTGTCTTTCTCTGTATGGTTTACTGCACTTAGCATAATGCTATCCAAGTCCATCTATGGCACTGCAAATAGCAAAATTTCCTTCTTTTCTATGGCTGAGTAGTATTCCGTTGTATATTTGTCCCACATCTTCTCTATCCATACATCTGTTGATGGACACTTAGGTTGCTTCCACATTCTGGCATATTTACAAATATTATAAATATGTTTAAATACTTAAATTTGTATGAACTTTATTCTTCGTCAGGTGCACTGCTCTGGAACTGAGCCACAGGGATGAAAGCTTCAAAATATTAACAAATATTATAAAGGAGGGCTTTAAGTCAAAAGGCTGTGGGTGGAGAGATAAAATCCCTAATCCATCCATCTTTTCATTTTCATAGAACATGGCAGTGAATGCTTCCTGCTGCCTTCTCCATGGTCATCCACTGCCCTCCATCCAGTGGGTGGGGGTCTGACACTCACTGGGTCTCTCATTTCTGGTAGAAGGGTCAGATGTTAACAATCACTGGCCCAATAGTCTTCCATCCAAGCTAACAGCCACCCAGGCTCTTCCTTTGTGTTCACCAAATCCTTCCACACCCTCGCCCATGTGATAATGGACATGTAATTCCAATACAATATAGTAACTTCTTTAGTGGAACTTTGGTCAAAGTAGCATTAGAACAAAAAGAAAGGAAGGCTCGGGGTTTGGAGGACATGCTTTGCAATCAATGGGACTCTTTCATACTCACATCACTTTATATAATGTCATTTTGTCATTCAACATTACTATGGAAATGCTATTTTCTTCCAGCTTTATTGAGATAAAATAGACATTGCAACATCATATTAAAGCATTGTATTGTATATAAATTTAAGATTTATAACAGAATGGTTTGATATATATATATACACTGCAGAAAAAGTAAAGATTCAACTCACATAGTTACAAAGCTACAAAATTTTCTGTATGGTAAAACCTTTAAATCTCTCAGTTTGTGCTCAGTTGTGTCCCACTCTTTGCAATCCCATGGACTGTAGCCTGCCAGACTCCTCTATCCATGGGAATTCTCCAAGCAAGAATACTGGAGTGGGTTGCCATTTCCTCCTCCAAGGGATCTTCTCAATCCAGGCATTGAACCCAAGTCTCTTGCTTCTCCTGCACTGGCAAGCAGATTCTTTATCACTGCACCACCTGACACCATTAAATCTCTTAATAACTTTCAAATGTACAATATACCCTTGTTAACTATAGTTACCGTGCTGTACATTATATACTCAGAACTTGCTCATCTTGTAACTGGAAGTTTTACCCTTTGACCAGCTTCACTCATTTCCCCTCCCAGTTCTCACTCCTACCCTTGCAACCATCAATCCATTCTGTTTTTATGAGTTCAGATTTTTTGTTTTGTGTGTTTTTTTTAGATTCCACATAAAGTAAGATCATACAGTATTTGCCTTTTTCCACTTGGTATATTTCACTTAACATAATGTCCTCAAGTTTCATCCATGTTGTTGCAAATGACAGAATATCCTTACTTTTTAATCCTTGGATAACATTCTACTCATTATTTTCTTTCCATTTACCTTTTTTCAAACCATTTATCTGTTACTGGACATAAGCTGTTTTCATGACTTGCTCATTGTAAATAATACATATATCTGCATAGGGGTGCAGACGTCTCTTCAAGACTGTGAATTTATTTCCTTGGGATATATATCGCAGGGGCATCTCTGGATCATATGGAAGTTCTATTTCTAATTTTTTGAGGGCCCCCTATACTGCTGTCTGTAGTGATTGCACCAACAGTGCACAAGAGTTTCATTTGACCTACATCCTCCCTAGCATTGGTTACCTTGTGTCTTACTGATAGTAGACATTCTAACAGGCACAGTGCTCATTGTTGTAAGCCCTGATAACCTTCTCTGTTTCTATTTGATTCTCAGTAGTCAAACCTCATGGATTTCCCCAGCTATCCCCGGGTCTCTTGAGAAGCACCAAGCAGTGACAAGGAAGCTGGATGTCCACCTTGGACTCTTGGGAGAAAGCACAGACCCTCAGTGTATTATTCTGCAGTGCTGGGAGACGGACAATGCAATCAGAGTACAGTCACTCCCCTTACCCTTCTAAGGTAAGGTCCTTCAGGATCTCTGTGGTCCCTGGGAGTGCTTCAGCCCCACCTCTAGGTTTTCACAATGGTACTTTGCCTGTGGATAGTGGATAGTTGGTCTTCTTGTGAGGCAGTCTGAAGTTGGGAATGAGCTATGTCAACATTTTGATCTGTGCACTTGATTTAATTTTTTAAATAAGATTTCAATTTGGGGGGGAATATGACAAATCTATATTTTCTTAATATAAAAACCAAAAATTATATTTTTTTCTTCTAAAAAGAACTTCATAGCAATTCTGAACAATTTTCAAATAAATAAAAATTGTTTACTAATTTTGTGAGGATGTATTTTTTTCTCCAAACATTTCTTTGCCCTGTAAACCACCATACATTTCTTTGCCCTGTAAACTAACAAAGAATGTCTTTTTATATCTCTCTCTTTTCTTACAAATGGACACAATGACATGAATTTCTTATCTCCTGTGATGCAGTTGTGGGTGGGGCTTCCCAGGTGGTGCTAGTGGTAAAGAACCCACCTGCCAATACAGGAGACACAGGAGACTCAGGTCTATTCCTGGGTAGGGAAGATACTCTGCAGGAGGGCATGGCAACCCACTCTGGTATTCTTGCCTGATGAATTCCATTGACAAAGGAGCCTGGAGGGCTATCATCCCTGGGGTCACAAAGAGTCAGACACAGCTGCAGCGACTTAGCCTGCAGCATGCACACACCTGTGCGCGATAGTAAAAGATACCGGCTAGCATTGTCCAGCTCTTCTGAGTTAGACCAATACTGAGGTCACCTAGCCCAGTGGTTTTCTCCCCTTTTGGATATGTTCTATGAATGTGCATTGTTATTTATGTCTTGATTCCCTGCTTAGATGTTTCTACATAACCTGGGATCATTAAATCAAGCACAATAAACAGATAAGTTAATGATCAATAACAATATAATTTGATAGATATGGCAAAAGTAATATAAAAGTAAAACAGTATCACAATACATCATGAAGGCAGTCAGAGACCTGTTACGTACTATGTCCAGTGAAGGAGGTGCACAGTAAAACAGCTATACCCTCACCCCATAGAAGGAACAAGTTTGCCCCCCTTCAGTGAGTGACGAGCAAGGGAAACTGTTACTTGTTCTTGCTCCCCCCGATGCAGCAGGAGCCCCAAGAAAGCCTTACCTGAAAAAACAAAAACATCTATTGATAATCTCATGGTTACTATGTGCTAAAGTCTTGGTTTGACTTAGCTGGGTCCTCTGTCCAGGGTCTTATCAGGCTGAAGTCCAAATACTGGATGAGCTTCATTCTTGTCTAGAGCTCAGGATACTCTCCCAGGCTTATGTGGCTGCTGGCAAAATTCAGTTCCTTGCAGCTATAGGACTGACATCCCTTGTGGGGCCCTAAATGGGAAACCTTAAAAACAAAGGGGCTAGCTTTGCGATCGAAAACCTAAGATGGCGCCTGGCGGAAGAGATGGGGGCAGGGTCTATGTTGTCTGTCAAAGTTTTTGATTGGCTCTCTTGATTTCTGTGCATGTAGACAGTGTGTGATCTCCATAGACTCCTGTTATAATGAAGGGACATGACAATTGGTGCAACTATGGAAAGTCCCTCCTAAAACCCCCCTGCTTGCCTATATAAGCTGGGAGTTTGTAACAATAAAGCAGAACTGCTTCCACGGAACCCCTGTCTCTTGCTCCCCGGGGGGCTGGGTTGGCGGACAGCAGGCTCACCTCTCCTCGGGACCCCTCGGCTTTGCTGAGGGAAGTTCCACTGCCTCTTCTCTTTCTGCGGAGCGCCCCCCACAATCTCTATTTTCCTGCTGGCTGTCAGTGCCTAGAGGCCACCACAGCCCTCTGACAAGCCTTTTCTCACATGGCAGTTTACCTCTTCAAGGCCAGCAAAAAGATATCTCTCTCCAGTCCACTAAGACAATCTTATGTAACAAGATAACCATGCAGTAACTATCCCATTACCACTACCATCTTTTATCAGCTAGAAGTAAATCACAAGTTCTGCCTGCAGTTAAGAGGGGGAAAATATAAAGAACTGACTTATTTGGGAGTCACCTTACAGTGTGTCTGCCACAAGATGACATGAAAGTTTCATAAAGATGATGTTTAAGATAAACTTGGAGGTTGCTTCTGATTGGACAGCCAAGGTGAGGAGTGAGGAAAAGAATGAGGCAAAGTTATTCCAAGCAAGGAAAAAATCATGAGCAACAGAGCAGTGAGGAAAAGTACAAAACACATTCTGAAAGAGTTATTTATCCACACAATGGAGTAAAATGACCTCTTTTCTTTCCACCTGTGTGAATTTCTACGAATTCCCAAAAAGAAGAAAGATCTCCTGGTAACTCAGATGATGTCTCAGATGATGTCTTCGTGTGAGTTAGATAAACACATCCTTCTTCCCGGTAGACGTGTGAGTGCATACTTATTCATGTTCAACTCTGCAACCCCATGGACTGTAGCCCACTAGGCTCCTCTGTTCATGGGATTTTCCCAGCAAGAATACTGGAGTAGCGTGCCATTTCCTCCTCCAGGAGATCTTCCTGACCCAGGGATAGAACCCAAGTCTTCTGCATCTCCCTCGTTGCCAGGCAGATTCTTTACCACTGTACCACCTAGGAAGCTATATATACCTCCCAGTATATATAGCATCATAAATAGAGCACAGCTCTGTAAGTCATGAGCAGGCTGGATTTCATGCCCCCCTCTTTCAGCCACTGCCTTTATCTAATGAACAAGCTACACAGTAATTGTATTCAGTGGCCTTGAGGGAAGGACTATAGAGAAATTTGGGTAGGGGGTAGCATAGTGTTAGGTCTCTGCCCCAAGTGCCTGACCATAGATCCCTCTGGAACTTTAATGCAGCTTCTTCTAAGGCTTTCTGCAGTCACCCAGGTCATGGCACATGGGTTGGTCTACCCTGAACCTGAGCAGATGCTAGGGAAAATTTCAAAGCTGGCAGGTCTGAGCAGGAAGAAAGATAGCAGAAGAGACGCAAAAAGTGAATACAAACAGGAGGAAAGTGAACTGAAATTATAGAAGATGGCAATAATGGTGTCAAGAAGAAATACAGATGTAAAAAGAAAAAAAAGTCCAAGTTCAAGAATATTGGGATTTTATCAAAAAGAGGAATTTTGCATTGGAGAGATTCAAAATAAAATAAATCTAACATACATCAATAGAGTAAGAAACTCACATGAAGAAGACTTCAGACTTCCAAAGATTTAGAGAAGAAAAGAACTGGGGAAAATGTCCTTTTCCTGAAGATTATTTTGCTTTTTTTATAAAGTGGAAATTTTCCTCAGGCTATCATAGTTCTAAAATTACAGTTTTACTTCAAAACCAAGTTAAGTACAATGTATTTCAATATTCATAAACTAAAATGACTTTAAAGCTAACTCTGTACATGATATTAATTACTAAATATATTTTTTTTTCCAAATAATAACTACTTTTCAAGTACCTACCATATGCTAGGCCATGAATTTTATAAACACTGCCTCAATTAATCCTTCCACCTCTGGAAAGTAATAATTAATATGCACATTTTATACAGAAGAAAATTAAGATGTCAGGATATCAGCTCAAGCTCCAAGGGCCTCCATTCTATTGCATATTGTGACCCATGCTTCCCAGGAGCTATACAACCTGGTCGTGTGAAGTAACTTGCCCAAGTCCACCCTTATAACTAGAAGAGGAAGTCTCGTTCCTGCCACTCTTTGTACTGCATCAAAAAGTAAATTTCCATTGCTTCAAAGTTTTAGGAAATTTCACAGTTGTGACTTGAGTAGCAGTTTATGGAGTTACACAATCATTAGGTATTTATTGAACCCTCCCTGTGTATTAAGCACAGTATTTGGTGTTCTGCATGTTATTTCTATTTAATCTTCACAGCTTTCTGATGTAGATCCTAGCATTACCCTCATTTCACACACAAGGATACTGAGATGGAAGGTTAATCATCCTGCTCATGATAGTCAGGTGGGAAGTGATTGATTGAAGATTGAACCCAGGTAACCCTGACTCATTGTGCAAAGGTAATCTCAGCACACTCCTCAAGCTGACTTCCCTACAATGGTTAATCTGAAAGTAACTTCCATTTATTCTTTCCATATAAACTGTCAGGCTATTTTATAATGATTTATCACCACATATCAGATTTTGTAGTCACCTCCATACAAACCTGTGGTTGATTAATTAACTAAAATTGGAAGACATTTTGATGATGAAAAGCACTAACTATTCCTATGAATAATAATTAGTGTGAGACTGCAACTAAATTATGTATGTCAGTATCGGGAATCAATCAGACAGGGAGGGTGAGACCTCAGACTCCAGAACTAGGTAAGATGAATTAGTCAGGGCAACATAGATGACTAGAGCAGATATTAGCAGCAAAAAAGCAAACTTACTAGGCTGCCAGATTGTGCCAGGCACCACTCAGGACCCTAGAGATACAATGCTGAACAAAATAGGGGCCAACTCTGCCACCAAGGGTCTTGAATATCTCTGTCATCAGGGGTCTTACAGTCCAGAACAGAGAGGACTTCAGAGGTGGCCCTATCACTCACAGGGGAGCATGGCATCAAGGAAATCTTGCTTGGTCAGCAAGCCATAGATAGGAAGCAAGTACTCAGCCAAGGTGGCTGTGATTTAGAGGCTGCACTCCAGCCCCTGGGAGGGTTGAGATGGTATGAGGCAAGGCTGCAGTATCAGAAGAGAACCAGGATGGATGAGGCTATATGAGTGGGACTTGGCTACTGAAATAAGGCAGGGACTTGCCCACAGGAAGTCAGCAAAAGCTTGGTTTCTGGAAACAAATCAGGGCCTGCCCACCAGTGAGGTGAAAGTAAATTTGGTCTTCAGGACTAGAATTTCATAAATCTTCCTGCAACCTTCTGGAAACAGAAATGATCCCAGAGGCTAAGGTACACATGAGCCTCTGTTTTGTGGTACAGAACTGGAGAGCTGTGAAAGGAGGACTCCCAGTCAGCCATCTCCCTCCCCCAGAGGGAGATTTTTCCTCTCTCAGATGGCTCACAACATTTATGTAGCTCTAATGAGAGATCTGGAGAAGGAAAAGGCAACTCACTCCAGTATTCTTGCCTGGAGAATCCCATGGACAGAGGTGCCTGGCAGGCTACAGTCCATGGGGTTGCAGAGTCAGAGGAGGCTTAGTGACTAAACAACAACAACAAGAGATCACACCACCAACTAAGTCCCAAACCAGAAGCTGCCAACTAGTAGGCTCACATAGGACTTTCCTCCTTCCCTACCAAGGAGATGCTTTTTCTAAGCATCAGTTAGAAAAATGGCCCACAGCTTTCTACTCAGAAGCAATTATAGTCTTCTTTCCTGGAAGCTGGACTCCCATCTTGAAATGGAGCAGGACCCTGCTGCTCCTGGGCATAAAACTTTTTCTTTTATGCATTCCCCTCCCCTCCCCATTTTCTTCCTTTAAGGGTAAGCTTCATTCAGCCTCCATGACTTCCCTTGAGTTCCAATGGGCAATTCAAATAGTTGCTAATTAAGGAAGGGATGGGGTGCAGAAACAAGGGAGAAACAATCAAGAAACAAGTGTACAGGAGGCAGTCCTAAAAGGGCGGAGGAATAGGATGGGGAAGTCACTTTCTCCCCCACAAATTCATCAAAAAAAAAAAAACACTTAAACGCTGAGTAAATGCCACAAAACAACTTCTGAATGCCAGCAGAGGACACAAGCACCCAGAAAAGCAGCCCATTGTCTTCAAAAAGTGGTAGGAAAAAATATAAAAGACAAAAGAGGTAGGGACGGAGCTACGTCCCAGGGAAGGAGTCTTAAAAAGAGAGAAGTTTCCTAACATCAGGAAATACTCTCACTGCTGAGCCTGTGGCGAGCCTTGGAAGTGCAGAGAGCAACATAACATAGAGGAAAACTAAATAAATAATTAAAACCCATAGATTACAAGCCCAGCAGTAATTCCCCCAGTGGAGAAGCAGCACAGACGCCTGCATCCGCCACTAGCAAGCGGAGGCTGGGCGGGGAGGCACAGGCTGCATTGCTTAGAGTAAGGATTGGCCAAACGCCCTGAGTGTAATCAGAGCGAACTAACTTGGGCTAGCAAACCAGACTGTGGGATAGCTACCACGCGAAAAGCTTTAACATCAGACACCGCCAAGACCACAGACAGAACAAAGGACAGAACAGAATTAGCTGGGTGCAGAACATCCCCCTTCGGTGACAGGCAGCCAGAGCCAGAAGGGCTGGAAGGGGGCAATTGCAGCCCCAGAGAGACATTATATACCAAACAGCAAGCAGGCTCCTTTGCTAAGACTTGTTGGGATTCTGGACAGTCATAATCCACCTAAGAAGGTGCGCCAGTTGTACACCCAGAAAACCGAGCAGCAGGGATGAGAGAGGTGATAAATCACAGCGATCACACTCGCCAGACACCTGAGCTACTAGGACCTGGGAAGGGCACAAAACGCAAGCCCAGCCAAGTCTGCGCCTCTGAGGACTACCTGAGTGCCTGAATCTGAGAGGCTTAGACCTGGGAGGTGCATGCAGCCCAGGGCCAGCCTCAGACGGTTCCCAGGGGAGCAACCTAGAGCCTGAGCTGTGTGCACCGCAAGTGGGGGCAGGCCCAGCGTGGCTGAGACAGGGTGAGCACACGCCAGTGTTATTTGTTTGCAGCGTCCCTCCCTCCCCACAGTGAGACTGAACAAGTGAGCCTAAAAAAAGTGTCCACCACTGCCCCCCTTGTGTCAGGCCGGAAATCAGACACTGAAAAGACCAGCAAACAAAAGCTAAAACAGAGGGAACCACTTTGAAAGTGACAGGTGCAAAAGATTAAAACCGTCGTTAGTACCAGCTACATAAGAAGGGGCCTACAGATCTTGAGAAATATAAGCCGGACCAAGGAACTATCCGAAAATGAACTGACCCCACACTGCCCACAACAACACCAGAGAAAGTCCTAGATATATCTTTACTATTTTTATGATCATTCTTTTTTCTTTCTTTTTCTTCTTTTTTTAACTTTTTATTAATTTTTAAGTCCTCTACTACTCCATTAATTCTCATTTGTATAACCTACTATTACTTTTCACAAAAAAAGACCCTATTTTTAAACCAAACTTCATATATATTTTTTAAATAATTTTTGCTTCAATGCCATTCTCCCAAATCATCCCACCCTCTCCTTCTCCCACAGAGTCCAAAAGGCTGTTCTATACATCTGTGTCTCTTTTGCTGTCTCACATACAGGGTTATATGAAACTAGTCACCAGTCCAGGTTCAATGCATACTGGATGCTTGGAGCTGGTGCACTGAGACAACCCAGAAGGGTGGTACGGGGAGGGAGGAGGGAGGGCGGATCAAGATGGGGAACACGTGTATACCTGTGGTGGATACATGTTGATGTATGGCAAAACTAATACAATATTGTAAAGTAATTAACTTCCAATTAAAATAAATAAAATTATGTTTAAAAAAATAATTTTGGTGACTTTTTTTTCTTCATCTTTTCTTTAATATTGTATTTTTGAAAATCCAACCTCTACTCTAGATTTTTAATCTTTGCTTTTTGGTAGTTATCAATTTTGTACCTTTAAAAACCCAATCTTCAATTTGTATGGAAATACAAAAAACCTCCAATAGCCAAAGCAATCTTGAGAAAGAAGAATGGAACTGGAGGAATCAACCTGCCTGACTTCAGGCTCTACTACAAAGCCACAGTCATCAAGACAGTATGGTACTGACACAAAGACAGAAATATAGATCAATTTGAGTTTGAGTGAACTCTGGGAGTTGGTGATGGACATGGAGGCCGCCGTGCTCTGATTCATGGAGTTTCTAAGAATCAGACATGACTGAGTGACTGAATTGAGCTGAACTGAAAGCTAGCTGTAAAGTTATGTTGAATCTGACAATGTTGCCAAACTCATTTGACCCAGCAAAAAGTTGGCTTACGAAGGTTATGTGTATATTTCACTATTGTCTCAACACTTTCTTCCAAGCCATTTAGACGCATTCTTTGACTTCTGGTGCTGATGCATTTGCATTAGCATAAACAGAGTGAAAACTATGACATACTTACTTAATGACTACTAGTATACTTGTAACATGTCACTGATACTGATACATTCTGATTTCAAAAACTTAATTGTCTAAAAATATGCACTTTATAAATCAATTAAATATGGTAATGATATAAAGTTTCTATCACTTACTGAAATTCAAGAGAAAGGCAAAAGTCAATAACAATTAAAATGGAAATTTTAAGAAGCATTGTTGCAACAGTAATATGTTGGTTGATTATGTGTTGGATTTATGGTTGAGGAAGAGACTGATAGTTGCTTCCTAGTATTCATTTCTCCATTCTCTTTCACAGCATTAGAATCCTTTAGTTTAGTTTGTTATGTGGCAGCATAATTAAAAAAAAAAAACTTTAAAAAGGACAGCTTTTTTTCAGCATACCTTATAGGTTGGTACAATCACATGACTAAGTTATGACTGTCGGAAGATTAGCAGCAGTGATGTGCACTACTTCTAGATTTTTCCCTTAACGTGAAAGGACACACCATTACCTTCCTTTCTCCCTTGTTATTTTTTATCCAGCTGTTTAAAAAAAAAAAACTTTAAAAAGGACAGCTTTTTTTCAGCATACCTTATAGGTTGGTACAATCACATGACTAAGTTATGACTGTCGGAAGATTAGCAGCAGTGATGTGCACTACTTCTAGATTTTTCCCTTAACGTGAAAGGACACACCATTACCTTCCTTTCTCCCTTGTTATTTTTTATCCAGCTGCCTGGAATGTCGATATGTAAGCTTGCATCTTGAACCTTAAGGAAGAGGCAAAAACCTTTGAATAAGAAAGCAAAAACATGGAAAAAACCAGGATTCCAGACACCTTAAGCTGATGTGTTTACCTTGATTTGCTTATACTGGACCAATTAATTAAATGAGGGATAAATAAACTTCTATTTTGTTTATTACTATTAGTTTGGTCCCTTTTTGTAGAAATCAGAATTATGTGGCATTATAATAATAATACCATATTGTTGTTGTTGCTTAGTCACTAAGTCTTGTCCAACTCTTTGCAACCCCATGAGCAGCAGCATACCAGACTTGCCTGTCCTTCAGTATATACCTGACTTTGCTCAAACTCATGTCAATTGAGTCAGTGATGCCATCTAACCATCTCATCCTCTGTCATCCCCTTCTTATCTTGCCCTCAATCTTTCCCAGAATCAGTGTCTTTTCCAATGAGTCAGTTCTTAACATCAGATGGCCAAAGTATTGGAGCTTCAGCTTCAGCATCAGTCCTTCCAATGAATATTTAGGACTGATTTCCTTTAGGATTGACTGGTTTGCTCTCCTTGCAATCCAAGGGACTCTCAAGAGTTTTCTCCAGCACAGTTTGAAAGCATCAATTCTTTGGCACTCAGCATTCTTTGTGGTTCAACTGTCACATCCGTACATGACTACTGGAAAAACCATAGCTTTGACTATATGGACAATGAGGACAACCAAATGAGGTGGATGAAACTGGAGCCTATTACACAGAGTGAAGTAAGCCAGAAAGAAAAACACCAATACAATATACTAATGCATATATATGGAATTTAGAAAGATTCAACCTAGATGTCCATCAGCAGATGAATGGGTAAGAAAGCTGTGGTATATATACACAATGGAGTATTACTCAGCCATTAAAAAGAATACATTTGAATCAGTTCTAATGAGATGGATGAAACTGGAGCCGATTATACAGAGTGAAGTAAGCCAGAAAGAAAAACACCAATACAATATACTAATGCATATATATGGAATTTAGAAAGATGGTAACAATAACCCTGTATGTGAGACAGCAAAAGAGACACAGATGTATAGAACAGTCTTTTGGACTCTGTGGGAGAGGGAGAGGGTGGGATGATTTGGGAGAATGGCATTGAAACATGTATAATATCATATAAGAAATGAACCATCAGTCTAGGTTCAATGCAGGGTGCAGGATGCCTGGGGTTGGTGCACTGGGATGACCTGGAGGGATGGGGGGGGAGGGTAGAGGTGGGAGGAGGGTTCAGGATTCGGTATGTGGCAAAACCAATACAATATTGTAAAGAAAAAATAAAAATTTAAAAAAAAATAGTACAGCCTTGGAGCAAGGTTCTGCTTCCCCTCAAGGGATGTGTATGAAATGAAAGTGAAGCCATTCAGTTGGGTCCAACTCTTTGCAACCCCATGGACTGTAGCCTGGCAGCCTCCTCCGTCCATGAGATTTTCCAGCAAGAATACTGGAGTGGGTTGCCATTTCCCTCTCCAGGGAACTTCCAGACCCAGGGATCAAACCCAGGTCTCCTGCATTGCAGGCAGACTCTACTGTCCGAGCCACCGGGGAATCCCATGCATAATAATACATATCTTTGAGCTGTTTTGAAGGCACTGAAGCCCCCAACCAGGTGGGAGAATTTAACAGTACACTGCCCACAAGCAGAAGACCACAGACTGGTTGGAATAAGGTTGATGGTGCTAACTCCCACTTTCCTCACCACCAACCAATCCAAAGAACATCCAGGAGCTGAGCACACTGACAGTCTCTTTGGGTCATTTACTATGAATCTTCCAACAAGACCCCCTGGGTCAGGACTCACAGTTTAGAGCACATTAGCCCACGGTAGTCCCTCTTTGCCTGGAAAAGCAATAAGTCTCTTTTTCCTACTTCACCCAAAACTCTACAAATGAGATTTAATTCAGTGTCAGAGTACAAAGGGTGGACTCAACTTAAGTCTTTGCTCTAAGTGATATACTTGCTTTAAAAAATGAATCAGTCCTGGTCTTTGGAGCCTTACCATTTCTGGGTGTGAAGAGTTCGATCCCACAGCCCCACAGCCGGAATCACCACCCACCTGCGATACTACTTTGAAATGAAAGTATCTTCTACCACACAAAATGTCAATCAGCAATTTCCGGTCTCCAAATGTGAATGAGAGATCCCAAAACTGCAACCCAGCAGTTGCTGCCAACCTCCCCCCTCAGTGATTGCTAAGGAGCTCAGGGTATACAGGAATCAGTCATCTGCCACTCAATAAGGTGAACAAGGAAACAGGATTTGGCCCCAGATAACTGAGGTGCATATGAAAGGACTCTTGCATCTTCCCATACAGAGAAGCTAAATCCCTTAACTTGATACCTGATCTTTGTTGTTCAAACTGCTTGTTCCCTTTGTTGCAAACTTGTATATAGCCTGATTCCTGCCTCCTTGGAGCACTTTTCTCACAGGGAGTTCAGCTGGTAAAGAAGCTGCCTGCAATGCAGGAAACTGGGGTTTGATTCCTGGGTCAGGAAGATCTGGAGAAGAGTTAAGCTACCCATTCCAGTATTCTTGGGCTTCCCTGGTGGCTCAGACAGTAAAGAATCTGCCTGCAATGCAAGGGACCAAGGTTCAATCTCTGGGTTGGGAAGATCTCCTGGAGGAGGTCCTGGCAACCCACTCCAGTATTCTTGCCTGGAGAATCCCCATGGACAGAGGAGCCTGGTGGGCTGCATCCATGGGGTAGAAAGAGTCGGACATGACTGAGCAACTAACCATAGCAATGAGATGCTGTCTCCTGGACTTGGAGTCCTAAACTTTCCCAACTCACTACTTTCAAGTTGTGACTATATTTTTTAGTCAACACTGATGTGCCATTCAGAAAACTAAGATCGTGGCATCCGGTCCCATAACTTCATGGCAAATAGATGGGTAAACAGTGGAAACAGTGTCAGACTTTATTTTTCTGGGCTCCAAAATCACTGCAGATGGTGACTGCAGCTGTGAAATTAAAAGATGCTTACTCCTTGGAAGGAAAGTTATGACCAACCTAGACAGCATACTAAAAAGCAGAGACATTACTTTGCCAGCAAAGTTCCATCTCGTCAAGGCTATGGTTTTTCCAGTGGTCATGTATGGATGTGAGAGTTGGACTATAAAGAAAGCTGAGCACCAAAGAATTAATGCTTTTGAACTGCGGTGTTGGAGAAGACTCTTGAGAGTCCCTTGGACTGCAAGGAGGTCTAACCAGTCCATCCTAAAGGAGATCAGTCCTGAGTGCTCAATGGAAGGACTGATGCTGAAGCTCCAATACTTTGGCCACCTGGTGAGAAGAGCTGACTCATTGGAAAAGACCCTGACACTGGGAAAGATTGAGGGCAAGAGAAGGGGATGACAGAGGATGAGATGGTTGGATGGCATCACCAACTCAATGGCCATGGGTTTGGATGGATTCCGGGCGTTGGTGATAGACAGGAAGGCCTGGCGTGCTGCAGTTCATGGGGTCACAAAGAGTCAGGCACGACTAAGCAACTGAACTGAACTGAACTGAACTGATGTGCCCAACATTGCTGTAGAGCGGCATAGCGTCACCACAGGGCAGGGCCCAGCCACACCAGAGAGCTACACTGAGCTGGTGTCCAGCCTACTGGTCTGGACTCCTGACTCTTCCACAGCTGAGACCCTAGAACCCCACCCCCAGTTCCCTTCTCCTTCACATCCAGCACCACGCCCTCTTCCCTCAAGATCTAGAAGTCCAGGTTCCCCATCCCCTGGGGTCCCCAGAACCAGGTGGCAAGGTCCTCAACACCTCCTCACCTTCAACAGAACAGACCTCTCTGCTTGCCTTTCCCTGGGACGAGACTACCCCAGGTTCCTGCTCCCTCAGGACCCAGGAGCATGGGGGAAGGCATGGAGCAGGAGCAAGAGCTCAAGCCCACTGCCCCTTTTCCCTCCAGGCCTGTCTTCCCACCCCAGTCTCCTCTTCCCTCACAACCAAATGTCCTGGGTGGGAGCTCCTCAGCCCAGTCTCCTTCCATCCCTGAAGGCAGGACTCCAGGCTCCTCGGCCTGTCTCAGGACTCATGGGCCCAGAGCCCTCAGCTCTGTCGTCATTCGGTGTTAGTCACCCAGTTGTGTCCAACTCTTTGCCACCCCATGGACTGCAGCCCGCCAGGTTCCCTGCCCATGGGATTCTCCAGGCAAGAATACTGGTATTCCTTTCTCCAGGGGATCTTCCCTACCCAGGGATGGAACCCACATCTCCTGCATTGCAGGCAGATTCTTTACTATCTGAGACACCAAGGAGGACCATGTTCATTCAGAGAACAGAAATTCCAGATTCCAGTCCCATCTCTGTAAATCCAGAATTCTGCCCCCCACCCCCACCCTGCCCCATCGGG
>SJYC01024116.1:0-24518 GCA_006408675.1 Madoqua kirkii | reverse complement strand
TCAAAAAGAATAAGTTTGACGCAGTTCTAATGAGATGGATGAAACTGGAGCCGATTATACAGAGTGAAGTAAGCCAGAAAGAAAAACACCAATACAGTATACTGACACATATATATGGAATTTAGAAGACAATAATGATGACCCCGAAAGTGAGACAATATAAGAGACACAGAGGTATAGAACGGACTGTTGGCTTCAGAGGGAGAGGGAGAGGGTGGGAAGATCTGGGAGAAGGACAACGAAACATGTATACAATCATATGGGAGATGAAGCACCAGTCTATGTTCAATACAGGATACAGGATGCTTGGGGCCGGTGTATGGGATGAACCGGGGGGATGGGCAGGGAAGGGAGGTGGGAGGGGGCTTTAACATGGGGAGATCGTCCACACCTGTGGCTGATTCATGTCAATGTATGGCAGAACCAATGCAGTGCTGTGAAATGGAATAAGCATTAAACAAAAATTAAAAAATTAAAAAAAAATAAAATAAAATAAAAGCTGGGGTTCATCAGGGTGTACTTCTCAGTCATCCATAAAATGTACTTTATGGAACACACTCAACAGATAAGGTCCCCCTAGATTGATGGTCTTTGATATGTCAACTTGGCAAGGCTACCAGTCACTCAAACACTAATCTAGGTGTTTCAGTCAAGGTATTTTCCATATGTAATTAAAGTCCATAGTTAGCTCACTTGAAGTAAAGGAGATTATTGTTGATAACCTGAATGGGCCTGATTTAATCAGTTGCAAAGCCTCAAGAGAAATTCTTGAGTTAGACAGCAACTTCAGCCAGTGGATGGCCGGTGCTCATGAAGTCCTGTCTGCTTTCTTGAAGGCCTGACCTGGGAATTCCCAGTTTGCCTCTTCAGGCCTCATAATTGCAGAAGCCAATTTCTTGCAATAAATCCCTTAATGTATATCTCCTACTGATCCTGCTTCTCTAGGTGAACCTTGACTCATACCAAAAGCAACTATGTTACTCAGGGATAATAAATTTCTGATCAAATTAAAGTTTATTCAGATAGAATATGTCTAATGCCTGGATAGTGGTTTCTAAATACCATTCTTCAATAAAAGGAACCAAAGTTCCTTGTTTGCTTGAAGAAACGGCTGATTCTGGGCTGGGGGAGTATTGGATTATATCATAAGTATAAAATAAGCATCCATAAGTCCATCTTGATATAAAGAAACGATAGGATAAATAAATAGGGGAAAAGAAACAAATCTCCCATGCAGAAAAATTTCAGATAATTTTTGGAGATACTCAACCCTTGAAGAGTTAAAGAAGGGGAGCATAACACCCCACTTCTTAAGAAAGCTGCATGTGCTGACTTCCTTTCAAACAGTACAGTTGGAAAGGGGGAAAATAGAGTAACTGTACAGTGGAGAAACCTGATCAACTGCTTCAGCCAGTTGATCAAGGTTAATATCAACAGCGATAAATCATGGTGAGAGTATACCCTTGAAATGACCAATAAGAACAGCCCTTTACCTCTGTGATCTTCCTTCCCCAAAACTTATAACCAGTCTCATAATGAGAAAAGCATCAAACAAAATCCAATAGAGGGGCATCGTACAAAATATTTGACCAGTATGCCTCAAAACTGTCAAGGTTGGGGATTTCCCTGGTGGTCCAGCAGTTAAGAATCCACCTGTCAATGCAGGGCCATGGGTTCCATCCCTGGTCTGGGAAGATTCCAAATGCCGTGGAGTAACTATGCCTGTTCACAGCTCCATAGCCCATGCTCAGCAACAAAGAGCCTGTGTGCAACCAAAAATAGTCACATACTTAAAATATTAAAGAAAACAACAACAACCTGTCAAGGTCATGTTGTTGAACCCAAGTTCATGAGCCTGACACATAGGCCAAACCAAGCAAAGCATCAGTGTTTGGAGCAGAGAAAGGTTTATTGCCAAGCAAGGAGTTCTGCTTTAAACTCAGATGTTTCGGCTTGTTAGGCCTCCCTGTGCGTTGGGCCCAGACACTTGGGTTCAACAACAGTCATCAAAAGCAAGGAGAGTCTGAGACAATGTCACAGCCAAGAGGAGCCTAAGTGTGGAGCCCTATTCCAAAGTCACCGGTGTGGAGCCCTGTATCAAGGTCATAGGACAAAAATCTCAGGGAACTGTCCAGTTTAGATCCGGAGGCTCCTGGCAACAGTTGCTGTGGGGCTTGGTCAGTTCCAGAGATTTTTGTCCTGTGAACTTGGAACAGGGGTCCACTCTGAGACATAACTACCATATGCAAGTGGTGTCCTGGATAGGATCTTGGAGCAGAAAAGGGCAATTAGGTAAAAACTAAAAAAATCTGAATAAACTTTGAACTTTATATTATCCTCTCAACTTTTCTGTAAATCTAAAACTATTGTAAAAATAAAGCTTATTAAAAAATATTAGATCAGGAAAAAATCAGATAAATACTTCTGAATATGTACTCTACAAGATTTTTTTTTTACGATAATTGAGTTAAATTTATTTTAGTTTTTGGTCATACTGCACTGCTTGCAGGATCTTAGTTCCCTAACCAGGGACTGAACTCAAGCCCACAGCAGTGAAAGTGCCAAGTCCTAACCACTGGCGTGTGTGCGTGCTGTCGCTTCAGTCCTATCCGACTCTTGGTGATCCTATGGACCATAGCCCACCAGGCTCCTCTGTCCATGGGATTCTCCAGGCAAGAATACTGGAGTGGGTTGCCATTTCCCCTTCCAGGGGTTCTTTCCAACCTGGGGAACCCACATGTCTTAAGTCTCCCACACTGGCAGGCAGCTTCTTTACCACTACCGCCACCTGGGAAGCCCTCTAACCACTGGACCGTCATGGAATTCCCTGTACTCTACAAGTTTTAGTACCAGGCCACAAAATGAGGAGTCATTCTACTGTTTTGATTTTTACTTTAATTTAAAAGCAAGTTTTAATTGGTGACAGTGTGTACATGTCCACCCCAAACTCCTTAGCTATCACTTCCCCTCAACCCAACAAGGACCTACTGTACAGCCCAGGGAATTGCTCAATTTTATGTAGCAGCTTGGCTGGGAGAGAAGTTTGGAGGTAAACGGATACACGTATATGTATGGCTGAGTCCCTCTGCTGTTCATCTGAAACTATCACAATATTGTTAATTGGTTATACTCCAATACAAAATAAAAAGTTTTTTAAAAATAAAAGCAAGTCTTGATGATTTAAGTAGCTGGTAGTCTGTTGACCCTCTGTTGATAGTGACTGTCCTGTATCCTAGTCAATGCCAAAAGAGTGGCTTTTCTACCCCCCGAGATGTTAGCAAGTAGCCCCCCAGTAGATAACCTCATTTTATATTTCATCAAAAAGATAAAAACCACCTAAAAAGAATTTGTTCAGCTTCCTGCAATCAAATCTATGAGCTGACTTGCATGTGCACTCACTTTTCCCTTCCTGTGCTTTGATACAGTAATGACAGCTGCCACTGATGCACTACAGTAATGTGGATGAAAATAATGTTGCCTGCCGTTTTAGTAAATAAAATGTCGCCTGCCATCAAACCAGCAGCCACTGCAAATGCCTTGGCGGCAAGGCGAATTCTCCCAAGGAGAACTCTGGAGAGAGAGAAACTGGATACTGGCCCTAGATAGTTAAGATGCATATCTAAGAAATGACTTCTATAGCCCACATCCGCATTTTCCCATACAGAAAAAAGTGCTAAAATCGTTAACTTGAGATGTTTTTGTGTGATTAGCAGTAATCTTTTCAAATGTTTGACTACATTTCCCCCCCATTTTTTCTCCTATATATCCTGCTGCTGCTGCTGCTGCTGCTGCTGCTGCGTCACTTCAGTCGTGTCCGACTCTGTGTGACCCCATAGACGGCAGCTCACCAGGCTCCCCCGTCCATGGGATTTTCCAGTTAAGAGTACTGGAGTGGGGTGCCATCGCCTTCTCTGATATATCCTGGCTCCTCCCTTATTTCTCTAAAATATTTCCTCAGAGCTCTCTCAGAGGCTGTCTCCTGGGCTATAGTTCTCAGTAAGGTCCCCAAATAAAACACAATTCACATATTTTGACTGTGGGAGGGTTTTGTTTTTTTTTTGGAGGGGGGCTTTTTTTAGTTGACAGCAAACATATTGCCATCACTTCATGGGAAATAGATGGGGAAACAGTGTCAGACTTTATTTTGGGGGGCTCCAAAATCACTGCAGATGGTGACTGCAGCCATGGAATTAAAAGATGCTTATTCCTTGGAAGGAAAGTTATGACCAACCTAGATAGCATATTCAAAAACAGAGACATTACTTTGCCAACTAAGGTCTGTCTAGTCAAGGCTATGGTTTTTGCTGTGGTCATGTACGGATGTGAGAGTTGGACTGTGAAGAAGGCTGAGCACTGAAGAATTGATGCTTTTGAACTGTGGTGTTGGAGAAGACTCTTGAGAGTCCTCTGGACTGCAAGGAGATCCAACCAGTCCATTCTGAAGGAGATCAGCCCTGGGATTTCTTTGGAAGGAATGATGCTAAAGCTGAAACTCCAGTACTTTGGCCACCTCATACAAAGAGCTGACTCATTGGAAAAGACTCTGATGCTGGGAAGGATTGACGGCAGGAGGAGAAGGGGACGACAGAGGATGAGATGGCTGGATGGCATCACAGACTCGATGGATGTGAGTCTGAATGAACTCTGAGAGATGGTGATGGAAAGGGAGGCCTGGCGTGCTGCAATTCATGGGGTCACAGAGAGTCAGACACGACTGAGCAACTGAACTGAACTGAACTGAAACATATTGCATGCATTATATCCTTTAATCATCACGCTCAAAATTCTGAGGTAGGTTCTCATAATTTCCCCATTTTATAGTCAAGGAAAACTGAGGCTCAAGGAAAGCAAGTGACTTGTCCAAAAGTCTCACAGTCAGAAGGTAATAGAATGAAGTGTTCCAACCCAGACTCAGGAGTCTGACCTCTTAACTCCTGGGGTCTCTTTGTCTATTAGACAAATCTCAAATCCTGAGTTCTGACTCATCACTTCTCAGCCCTTGGGAGATTTGGTTCAGTGACTGCATACAGTCCCCTCAGTCTTCCTGCTTCTTCCCTTCTGGGCCCTTCATATCATTATTCAAACAAGCTGTCACTCGGGTCAAAAAAGAGCCAGTAGCTTTCTCCATTTCTCTCTTGACTCACATCTTCACTCTCCAGCTGTCTATGGAATACCTTCACCTGAAAGGCTTATAGCCGTCTCAAGCTAGATACAGACTGCAAACTGAGCCAGCTTGATTACTTGCTCTAATTTCCCACCTGAACAGTATTCTCATAGTCTTTCCCTCTCAGCAAATGACACTATCATCCACCTTCTTAAGCCAGAAATTTGGGCATCATCCTTATCACCTCCCTCTTCCTCTTCCACTTATATTCAGTCACAAGTCTTGTTGATTCTAGGAAATCTCTCCTCTGCCCATGTAAACTCTGTCTCCACTGCCTCTGCCCTAATGCTGGTCACCATCCTTTTTCACCCAGATGACAAACCACAGCCTCTCACTAGTCTCTACTTCTAGCCAGTCCTGCCCCATTCCCAGCCAGTCTGATCTCAGCACTCCACACACTAACCTCAGTGGCTTCTTAAACCCAAACCAGATAGGCGTCTGTCAAGTTCAAGCCCTTCAGTGTTTTTCTGGGCCTTAAGATGCAATCCAATCTCTCTCAAGGAGTCAGGTCTCCTAATGATCTGACCTCTGCTTATTCTCCAGCTTTCTCATTCATAACTACTTCCTCTTGGCACCCTCTCCCACCACCCCCAAGGATGTCCCCTTTCCATACTTCTGCCACACAGAGTGACTTCCAAGTCCCTAAAATACTTCTCCATTTTAAAAATTTTATTATTTTTTTTTTACTTTACAATATTGTATTGTTTTTGCCACACATCAACATGAATCTGCCACGGGTGTACACGTGTTCCCCATCCTGAACCTACTGCCCTCCCCTTACCATCCCTCTGGGTCATCCCAGTGCACCAGCCCCAAGCATCCTGTATCATGCATTGAACCTGGACTGGCGATTCATTTCACATATGATATTATACATGTTTAAATGCCATTCTCCCAAATCATCCCACCCTCTCCCTCTCCCACAGAGCCCGAAAGACTGTTCTATACATCTGTGTCTCTTGACTGGGCCTTTTCACCGTCTGTCTCCTCTGTGTAGGATATGAACACACCACACTCCACCCATCAGATCTAATTCCTCTTCGGCCCTGGGGGCTCAGCTTGCTCTTCCTCAGCCCTTCCTTCCCTCCCATGTTCAGGATAGGTTCCCAAGGACCCAGTGGCCTCCTCACCACTGCACTTAGCATCAGGGTCCCTGGCAGTTGGCACACTCAACTGCCCCCTGCAGACTGTTAGCCTGTGAAGATGGGGACCTATTGATACGGCTCACCGCTGCAGCCCAGCACCCAGAACCCTGTGTCTGCCTCTGCATTAGGTTTTTACAGAATGAACAAGTGGGCCCTGGAGGCTTGAATTTACATCTGCAGGCTTTTTTTCCCCCCCCTTTGGAGCTCATTTCTCTTCTGTTCCCATGCTCCCTTTGGTGAGCACTGTGGAAACACTCTTTCTAATGAATCAGATATACATTTAGAGAATCACAAATGTGGCCTTAGAGGTTCATGAATTCTAGAACCAATTTCCTCATTTTGAGTGGCAGAAAACGGAAGTCCCCAAGGTGACATGGTTTGTCAGTAACAGGCTCATTGTAGCTGTAAAACTGGAACTAGGCCTCAGATTTCTTCTTTTTTCTTAAGATTTATTAATTTTTTTTAAGCTGTGGTGGGTCTTCATTGCCACACGTGGGCTTTCTCTAGTTGTAGAGCTTTAGGGTTTTAGGCTTCAGCAGTTGCAGTGCATGGGCTCAGGAATTGCAGCTCTTGGGCTCTAGAGTGCTGGTTCAGTCGTTGTGATTTATGGGTTTAGTTGTTCTAAGGCATGTGGGACCTTCCCAGACCAGGAATCAAACCTGTGTCCCTTGCATTGCAAGGCAGATTCTTAACCACTGGACCACCAGGGAAAGCCCTCAGATTTCTTGATTCCAGTATTCCCGTGCTCTCTCTCCTACCATGCTGTGACTGATTAAAGACAAATATGAGTTCTGTGATACTCTTCCCAAAGACACGTGGGGTCTCTATCCCCTTTCCTTGAATCCAGGTAGGCTCCGTGCTTAGACCAATAAAATACAGCCAGAGAGATGTACTGGTCAGAGCCCACACCGAACAGGAGAGTTCCCACCAAAAAATGCATTAAGAATTTCAAGATCACAAAAGCAGAGCATCAAACTAAGCACAGGGTCCCGTGTGACTGTGTGGGTCAGAAGCCGTGAAGCTGGTCCTCTTGTCAGTTTCTGGGTCCTTGGAGACTGGCAACAGCTTCCTGTTCCTGTCTCCTGGAACACTCAGTCAAGCCAGCTGCAACCTAAGCAATCGACTACTTTGAGATCACCACACTGAGAAGCCCAAGCCACACAGAGAGGCCTGGTGGCTGAGATGCCATGTGGAGAGAAAGGCCAAGCAACATCCAGGCACCAACATGTGAGTGTAAAAGCCAGCTTGGGAGCACACCATCCAGTTTACAACCCAGGAAATAAAAATGATTACAGAAACAAAATGTTGCTTTTAGGTCACTGTTTGGGGATAGTTTGTTACCTGACAACTGATAAAGGAAAAACATACCATCTCTAATGTTTTTCAAAATGTGAGTGAAAAGGTGTCTTTTAAAACACAAAGCTTTTGTTTGTATAAAATGTTGTTATTCTGGGGTCCACAAATTACATGCTAAATATATGTGTATGCATATTACAAACATATGAGTGTCACTTTGGTGATTTCAAGATGCAAAAATGTATCTCACGCTAGGGACATATACTGTTTTGGCATCAGCCTTAACCAAACTTTTTAAAAATATGTGAGTTCAAAATACTTCCCTTACCCCGAGGAATACTTCTCTATCATTGCACTTATAACACTGTCTATGTGTCTACTTCCCAGTTCACATCAGTGTTTTTCAAACTGCAGATGCAACCTATTATGGGTCATGACATTAATTTTTAAAATGCATTTATTATTAAAAGAAAAACAGAAGCATGAGTCACATACAAGTATTAAATCAATAAACTTGCAAAGGTGTGTGTGGCCACTGGACTAGACTATGAGATCCCTCAGGAGCGTCCACGTGTCACTTATTCACCACTGTAACCCCAGCAGCTGGCACACTCTTTGGCACATGTAAATGTTCTATAAATTTTTGTTAACTGAATGAAGTTTATTCTTCCCTATTCCTATTTGGAGATGAACATCCTCACCTTCTTGGAACTGTTTACTGTTTTCTTAGCACTGGGCTCTGGACTTCAACTTTCTCCCTTTAACAAGTCTTATAGCAGCTTATTTTTTATCCATTCACTTTCAGTTTTCAGTTTGCACCTGAATGTCTACACCAGTGTCAGCTTTCTGTTATTTCCTGCTGAAACAGATATTGCCCATCCTCTCCCCAATCTGGTCAAAAAATAAAAAGGGAAAGAGAGGGGCAGGGAGGGAGGACAGAAACAAGGAAGGATGGATGGGAGGAAGGAACAAAAAAGAAAAAAAGAAGAAAAAATATTGGTTATAGGTTTATACCAGGAGGGGCTTCTGCCTGCACTGAGGGAGACTCGGGTTCAATCCCAGGGTCAGGAAGATCCCCTGGAGAAAGGAATGGCTACCCACTCCAGTATCTTGCCTGAAGAACCCCATGGACAGAGGAACCTGGCGGGCTACAGTCCATGAGATCGCAAAGAGTAGGACATGACTGAGTGACTAATACTAACTTACATCAGAAACTCTGAAACATGATTGCTACCATTTACTAAGTCCTGGCAATAGACTAAACACTTTAGACATGCCATCTCATGTAATTTTCACAGCAAGTCTGTGACACAGTATTATTCACTTCTATTTTATACATACTCAGGGAACTTAAGGAACTCCCCAAAGTAGTGAATGAAAGTTACATGATATAAACCCAGACCTGCTCAGCTGCAATGCTCTGTGAGCTTTCCCTGTCACTCTGCAGTCTCCATGCAATTAATCAAAGCACAACCCAGAGGGTTGTGAAAAAAACAGCAAACAGTCCGTTTCCTCTGCCAACAAATGGGGAACTAACTTGAGTAGTCACTGCCTTGAAGTGAAGTGAAGTGAAATCGCTCAGTTGTGTCCAACTCTGTGATCCCGTGGACTGTAGCCCACCAGCCTCCTCCGTTCATGGGATTCTCCAGGTGAGTACTGGAGTGGGTTGCCATTTCCTTCTCCAGGTGATCTTCCCAACCCAGGGATTGAACCCAGGTCTCCCTCATCGTAGGCAGACGCTTTAACCTCTGAGCCACCAGGGAAGCAGTCACTGCCTTAAGGTAGTTGTTTATGATGTAGACATCATTGGTGGAGCTCAACAGCCTTGGTGATTTATAAACATACCAGGGACTCACTCGCTGATCAGCATGTCTCCTTGAGCACTTTAGAATGCATGCTTAATCAATTTCACCCCTAGGTTTAGGTATATGGTTGGTCATTTTATTTTTAAATCAATGGTCTATTTTCAAATAGTTTTAGGTTTATAGAAGTTGCAAAAATATTACAGAAAGTTCCTATATATCTTGCATTCAGTTTCCCCTACAGTTATTTTCTTTTTTAAACATTTTTTATTTCAGCAACTTTCTGGCAGTCCAATGGTTAAGATTCCATGCTTCCACTGCCAGGGGCTCAGGTTTGATCTCTGGATTGGGAACTAAGATTTTGCATGCTGTACAGTGTGACCAAAAATTACACAAAAAATTTTTATTACAACAACAATAATGAATTGATAACAACAGAAAAAGTTACCTCTACCCTTTGTTTGGAACCCACCCAAATAAGTGACTCAGAGAACTCTCAGAAAGAGATGCCAGGGTGTGTGTAAGGCAGCTACAAAGGCTCCCGCAGAACAAGCAGCTCCAGATAAGAACCTGGGACTCGTCCCTGAGTGTCTGGAGAGAGGAAACATTAGACTCTAGCTTGAACTCCTTGCAACCCAAACCAAAGAATTTGGTCTCAGGTCAAAAAGGTATGTCTTTTTCATATCCCACAGCTCAGAGATTTATCTAATGTTGCAGGATTATCCCTGGTGTCCTTGACATGTCATCTTTCCCATGTCTCAGTATTCCTGGAAGCCTCTGAAAATACCCACAGAAAAGAGCAGACTGAAACAATGTGGGTGGTGATGACACAGCTGGGTTCACGCTGTGAAAACTCACTGAGGTGCACACTTAGGGAAAGGGCACTTTTCTGTGTGTATGTTGTATTTCAAGAGAATTTTTTAAATGGCCTGTAATTCCAGTATTGATAGTAGTGGGAGTTTTGGTGTTTTGTTAAGAGAGAGTTGTTAACTTTGAAACTCTTTTTCTTTGCTTCTTCTAGAAAATGCCTCTGGTCTGGCCTGTGCTGTTGGTGTTGGCTTTTTTGGTGTGTTTTTTCTATCATTTCTCTCACTCAAAGATAGGCATCTTTGTCTTTATGGAACACTTCTAAAACATCTGTAGTATCAGCTCTGCTGGATTCTAAATTATTCAAATTGGTCCAGAGAACACATTTCCATTTAGGATCAGGGTGAGACACGAGTTCAAGTCCTGTCCTGCTGCTTCTAGGCAGCTGCAGGTGGCCTTGTCAGTGACCAGAATTCAAGGGCAGGCGTCGGCTGCGCAGTTGGTGACAAGGTACCCCAACAGACGGTAAGTGCTGGGAAGTTCTCACCTTTCCCTACTAGTTATGCCTGAGCTTCCACGACGTACTGAGTCTCCAATTTTCCCCCTAGCACCTTAAACCCCAGTTGCCTAGCTACCAGGCATGCACGTGCACACACACCACTGGCCTCTTTGTGAACCTGGGTGAGACCTTCCCAATTCTCCAGGCAAGTCATTCGTCCTTCACTCCTTGTAAACACACATCAAGGCACACATTTTGTACTGCTCTTGCTCCTGTATGTGTCCCTTTCCTCATTCATTCAACAAATTTATTGAGTGCCTGCTTTCCTCACTCAAAAAATATATCTATTGGGCAGCTCTGTTATGCCAGATGCTGGTATATAAAAGCAATCAGCAATGAGCAAAACTGACCTATCCTTGTAGAGCTCAGTCAAGTGAGGGAGATAGACATTAATTAACTAACCACACATAGAGCTTTACAGTTAAGAGGTACTAAGCAGCAGGACCTGACTGATTGAGGGGAGAGGGGCAGTGAGGGAAGGTCACTGCCTGAGGTACAAAGTAGCTTGAGACCTGAAGGATGAATGGGAGTTCACCAGGTGAAGGGGGAAAACGTTCCAAGTCACGGGAGTAACAGTGGGAAGGCTGAGGTTGGGTGGAGCTGTGCTTTGAGAGACCTAGAGCCCGGTGCTGCTGGATCCAACTTTGAGTCAAGAGAAGGTGGGAGCCACCCCTATTCCTTTGGGGCCATGTTAAGAGTGAGATTTTTCCCAAGAGTAGTGTGAAGGATTGGAGAGGGGAGTGGTGAGCCCAGCACATCTGTCTCAAGAAGCCGACTCTGGCTGGTTGCAGTGCTATTAAACCATGATTTTGTAACGTTAGCATTTTTGACATCTTCAGCCAGATAATTCTTTGTTGTGGGCTTCCCAGGTGGTGAAGTGGTAGAGTCCGCCTGCCAAGGAGATGCAGTTTGATCCCTGGGTGGGGAAGATCCCCTGGAGAAGGAAATGGCAACCCACTCCAGTCCAGTATTCTTGCCTGGAAAATTCCACGGACTAAGGAGCCTGGCAAGCTACAGTCCATGGGGTCCAAAGAGTCAGATACGACTGTGTGTGAACACACACACTTCTCTGTTGTAGAGGAATGTCGTATGGATGTAAGGATGTTTAGCAACATGTGTGTGTGCTAAGTCACCTCAGTCGTGTCCAACTCTGCAGAATCCTTGGCTAAACATCCTCTAGCTGCCACTGGCACCTCCCCTCCCATTTTTTGCAACCAAATGTCTCCAGACAGTGCCAAACGTCCCCCGGGGGAGAAAGTTGCTCCCAATGAAGGATCGACTCATTCTCTGAGGGTTTGCCACCTTCCCTTCCTGCATTCCTAGATGGGCATATGTGACATGCACAGGCAGACTCACAGCATACTCTCGATTGCAATACCCAGCAGGTCATATTTGCCTCTGGCTCCTCAAATACTCAACATTTTACATAAGCATGGGCTTCATGTTTGCTTCTCTGGGCTAAAATGCCCTCAGGGAAGTGTAAATGGTTAATATTTCACCCTGCTCTTTCCAAGAAAAATCAATTCCCTGTTCAACCTGGTTCTCATTGACATTCCTGTTGAGAGCATTCACCTGCCATGATAAGTTACTCAAACTGTTAGTGGCTGTTAGCAGGAATGAGAATTGTTTAACTTTTTTTTCTTTAACCCTGGTCACCACAGTGAAAACCTCAAGTCCTAACCACTGGACTGCTAGGGAATTTGCTTTAAAAAAAAAATTTTTTTCTGAGAACTGTTTCACTTTTTTTTGTCTACAAAATGGGAGGATTATCTGGTAGAACAAATCCTTTACAGACATTATCATTCAATCCTTAAAGCACAAGTTGCTCAGTCATATCCGACTCTTTGTGACCCCATGGACTTCACAGTCCATGGAATTCTCCACGCCAGAATTCTGGAGGGGGTAGCCCTTCCCTTCTACAGAGGATTTTCCCAACCCAGGTTTCCTGAATTGCAGGCAGATTCTTTACCAGCTGAGCCACAAAGGAAGCCCAAGAGTACTGGAGTGGGTAGCCTATCCCTTCTCCAGTGGATCTCTGGTTCAGGAACAGAGCTGGGATTCAATTAGCAGCAAGTGTAAGGCCCAGGATTTTAGCTCTTAAGTCACCCTATTCCTTTCTTTCCAAGTCCTCAAGGGATTACTCTACTCCAAATGCAAACCTTGGAAATAGAAGGGAACGAGTATCTATCTAAAGGCTGACATTGAGCATCAATTCCATACCAGCTCTGCCTGACTCCCCGATGCCAACCTGCCCCTTCCCACCATCTTCAGTCCCTGTGCCTATTTTTGCTTTATCCAGGCTTCCCAGGTGACTCAGTGGTAAAGAAGGTGAAGGTGAAGTTGCAGTCGCTCAGTCATGCCCAACTCTTTGCAACCCCATGGACTGTAGCCTACCAGACTTCCCCATCCATGGGATTCTCCAGGCAAGAATACTGGAGTGGGTTTACCATTTCCTTCTCCAGGGGATCTTCCCAACCTAGGGATCAAACCCGGGTCTCCCGCATTAGAGGTAGATGCTTTAACCTCTGAGCCACCAGGGAAGCTAAAGCAGGAGACACAGGTTTGATCTCTGGGTGAGGAAGATTGCCATTTCCTTCTCCAGGTGATCTTCCCAACCCAGGGATTGAACCCAGGTCTCCCTCATCGTAGGCAGACGCTTTAACCTCTGAGCCACCAGGGAAGCAGTCACTGCCTTAAGGTAGTTGTTTATGATGTAGACATCATTGGTGGAGCTCAACAGCCTTGGTGATTTATAAACATACCAGGGACTCACTCGCTGATCAGCATGTCTCCTTGAGCACTTTAGAATGCATGCTTAATCAATTTCACCCCTAGGTTTAGGTATATGGTTGGTCATTTTATTTTTAAATCAATGGTCTATTTTCAAATAGTTTTAGGTTTATAGAAGTTGCAAAAATATTACAGAAAGTTCCTATATATCTTGCATTCAGTTTCCCCTACAGTTATTTTCTTTTTTAAACATTTTTTATTTCAGCAACTTTCTTGGCAGTCCAATGGTTAAGATTCCATGCTTCCACTGCCAGGGGCTCAGGTTTGATCTCTGGATTGGGAACTAAGATTTTGCATGCTGTACAGTGTGACCAAAAATTACACAAAAAATTTTTATTACAACAACAATAATGAATTGATAACAACAGAAAAAGTTACCTCTACCCTTTGTTTGGAACCCACCCAAATAAGTGACTCAGAGAACTCTCAGAAAGAGATGCCAGGGTGTGTGTAAGGCAGCTACAAAGGCTCCCGCAGAACAAGCAGCTCCAGATAAGAACCTGGGACTCGTCCCTGAGTGTCTGGAGAGAGGAAACATTAGACTCTAGCTTGAACTCCTTGCAACCCAAACCAAAGAATTTGGTCTCAGGTCAAAAAGGTATGTCTTTTTCATATCCCACAGCTCAGAGATTTATCTAATGTTGCAGGATTATCCCTGGTGTCCTTGACATGTCATCTTTCCCATGTCTCAGTATTCCTGGAAGCCTCTGAAAATACCCACAGAAAAGAGCAGACTGAAACAATGTGGGTGGTGATGACACAGCTGGGTTCACGCTGTGAAAACTCACTGAGGTGCACACTTAGGGAAAGGGCACTTTTCTGTGTGTATGTTGTATTTCAAGAGAATTTTTTAAATGGCCTGTAATTCCAGTATTGATAGTAGTGGGAGTTTTGGTGTTTTGTTAAGAGAGAGTTGTTAACTTTGAAACTCTTTTTCTTTGCTTCTTCTAGAAAATGCCTCTGGTCTGGCCTGTGCTGTTGGTGTTGGCTTTTTTGGTGTGTTTTTTCTATCATTTCTCTCACTCAAAGATAGGCATCTTTGTCTTTATGGAACACTTCTAAAACATCTGTAGTATCAGCTCTGCTGGATTCTAAATTATTCAAATTGGTCCAGAGAACACATTTCCATTTAGGATCAGGGTGAGACACGAGTTCAAGTCCTGTCCTGCTGCTTCTAGGCAGCTGCAGGTGGCCTTGTCAGTGACCAGAATTCAAGGGCAGGCGTCGGCTGCGCAGTGTGGTGACAAGGTACCCCAACAGACGGTAAGTGCTGGGAAGTTCTCACCTTTCCCTACTAGTTATGCCTGAGCTTCCACGACGTACTGAGTCTCCAATTTTCCCCCTAGCACCTTAAACCCCAGTTGCCTAGCTACCAGGCATGCACGTGCACACACACCACTGGCCTCTTTGTGAACCTGGGTGAGACCTTCCCAATTCTCCAGGCAAGTCATTCGTCCTTCACTCCTTGTAAACACACATCAAGGCACACATTTTGTACTGCTCTTGCTCCTGTATGTGTCCCTTTCCTCATTCATTCAACAAATTTATTGAGTGCCTGCTTTCCTCACTCAAAAAATATATCTATTGGGCAGCTCTGTTATGCCAGATGCTGGTATATAAAAGCAATCAGCAATGAGCAAAACTGACCTATCCTTGTAGAGCTCAGTCAAGTGAGGGAGATAGACATTAATTAACTAACCACACATAGAGCTTTACAGTTAAGAGGTACTAAGCAGCAGGACCTGACTGATTGAGGGGAGAGGGGCAGTGAGGGAAGGTCACTGCCTGAGGTACAAAGTAGCTTGAGACCTGAAGGATGAATGGGAGTTCACCAGGTGAAGGGGGAAAACGTTCCAAGTCACGGGAGTAACAGTGGGAAGGCTGAGGTTGGGTGGAGCTGTGCTTTGAGAGACCTAGAGCCCGGTGCTGCTGGATCCAACTTTGAGTCAAGAGAAGGTGGGAGCCACCCCTATTCCTTTGGGGCCATGTTAAGAGTGAGATTTTTCCCAAGAGTAGTGTGAAGGATTGGAGAGGGGAGTGGTGAGCCCAGCACATCTGTCTCAAGAAGCCGACTCTGGCTGGTTGCAGTGCTATTAAACCATGATTTTGTAACGTTAGCATTTTTGACATCTTCAGCCAGATAATTCTTTGTTGTGGGCTTCCCAGGTGGTGAAGTGGTAGAGTCCGCCTGCCAAGGAGATGCAGTTTGATCCCTGGGTGGGGAAGATCCCCTGGAGAAGGAAATGGCAACCCACTCCAGTCCAGTATTCTTGCCTGGAAAATTCCACGGACTAAGGAGCCTGGCAAGCTACAGTCCATGGGGTCCAAAGAGTCAGATACGACTGTGTGTGAACACACACACTTCTCTGTTGTAGAGGAATGTCGTATGGATGTAAGGATGTTTAGCAACATGTGTGTGTGCTAAGTCACCTCAGTCGTGTCCAACTCTGCAGAATCCTTGGCTAAACATCCTCTAGCTGCCACTGGCACCTCCCCTCCCATTTTTTGCAACCAAATGTCTCCAGACAGTGCCAAACGTCCCCCGGGGGAGAAAGTTGCTCCCAATGAAGGATCGACTCATTCTCTGAGGGTTTGCCACCTTCCCTTCCTGCATTCCTAGATGGGCATATGTGACATGCACAGGCAGACTCACAGCATACTCTCGATTGCAATACCCAGCAGGTCATATTTGCCTCTGGCTCCTCAAATACTCAACATTTTACATAAGCATGGGCTTCATGTTTGCTTCTCTGGGCTAAAATGCCCTCAGGGAAGTGTAAATGGTTAATATTTCACCCTGCTCTTTCCAAGAAAAATCAATTCCCTGTTCAACCTGGTTCTCATTGACATTCCTGTTGAGAGCATTCACCTGCCATGATAAGTTACTCAAACTGTTAGTGGCTGTTAGCAGGAATGAGAATTGTTTAACTTTTTTTTCTTTAACCCTGGTCACCACAGTGAAAACCTCAAGTCCTAACCACTGGACTGCTAGGGAATTTGCTTTAAAAAAAAAATTTTTTTCTGAGAACTGTTTCACTTTTTTTTGTCTACAAAATGGGAGGATTATCTGGTAGAACAAATCCTTTACAGACATTATCATTCAATCCTTAAAGCACAAGTTGCTCAGTCATATCCGACTCTTTGTGACCCCATGGACTTCACAGTCCATGGAATTCTCCACGCCAGAATTCTGGAGGGGGTAGCCCTTCCCTTCTACAGAGGATTTTCCCAACCCAGGTTTCCTGAATTGCAGGCAGATTCTTTACCAGCTGAGCCACAAAGGAAGCCCAAGAGTACTGGAGTGGGTAGCCTATCCCTTCTCCAGTGGATCTCTGGTTCAGGAACAGAGCTGGGATTCAATTAGCAGCAAGTGTAAGGCCCAGGATTTTAGCTCTTAAGTCACCCTATTCCTTTCTTTCCAAGTCCTCAAGGGATTACTCTACTCCAAATGCAAACCTTGGAAATAGAAGGGAACGAGTATCTATCTAAAGGCTGACATTGAGCATCAATTCCATACCAGCTCTGCCTGACTCCCCGATGCCAACCTGCCCCTTCCCACCATCTTCAGTCCCTGTGCCTATTTTTGCTTTATCCAGGCTTCCCAGGTGACTCAGTGGTAAAGAAGGTGAAGGTGAAGTTGCAGTCGCTCAGTCATGCCCAACTCTTTGCAACCCCATGGACTGTAGCCTACCAGACTTCCCCATCCATGGGATTCTCCAGGCAAGAATACTGGAGTGGGTTTACCATTTCCTTCTCCAGGGGATCTTCCCAACCTAGGGATCAAACCCGGGTCTCCCGCATTAGAGGTAGATGCTTTAACCTCTGAGCCACCAGGGAAGCTAAAGCAGGAGACACAGGTTTGATCTCTGGGTGAGGAAGATCCCCTGGAGTAGGGAATGACAACCCACTGCAGTATTCTTGCCTGGGAAATCCCATGGACAGAGAAGCCTGGTGGGCTACAGTTCATGGGGTCCCAAGAGTTAGACTGAGTGACTGACCACAAGTACAGCCCACACCAAACCTTTTAGTTCTGCTCACTCCCCTTTATTCTCCCTTTTCCCAGTCATTGAATCAACTGCTTCTGTGCATTATTTACTTCATCCTCAAAGCCCATTGGCCCCAGGCTGCAGATGACACTGAGGCTCACAGCTGATGCACCAACTGGAATGCACTCTGTAGTCCTGTTCCTCCAGACTGCCAACTCTTGGCCAGACTCTGCTGCTGCCTCCTTCTTAGGTCACCATAGGGTTGACTGTCTTTCAAAGGCTGATCTTACACTGCACCTCTTAAAGGTAATGTTAAGTCCTACATGTCTCAAAGCCCCTAATCCTCCCTTCAGGAAGTAAGGGATCTAGTACATGGAGAGAACAAATACTGGGAGCCTGGCACTGCAGTCCATGGGGTCAGAGAGTCCAGTATGACTAAACAAGGTGGTGTGGAGCCACTGGATCCAGGACCCAAAATGTCTATCATTTTCTCTTTCAATTTTAACCCTCCTTTTTGAGGTCTGTAGAGAAAGCTCCCTCTGCCATGTGACCTTATCTTCTTCATAAATTCCCTGGACTCAGGAATTCCCACCTACTCTGAATGTTAAGGCTGAGGTATTTGTAGGACTCCAAAGTGAAAAAGTAGGTCAGTTGTGTCCAACTCTGCAACCCCGTGGACTGTAGCCTACCAGACTCCTCCCTCCATGGGATTCTCCAGGTAAGAATACTGAAATGGGTTGCCATTTCCTTCTCCAGGGGATCTTCTCCACCCAGGGATCAAGCCCAGGTCTCTTGCATTGTAGGGAGATGCTTTAACCTGAGCACCCAGAGAAGCCCAAACGGTTAGTAATTTCCATCACATGACTGTCAACTGTTATCAAGTCCCTCTGCCTTGCTGTTCACACAGTTGCAGCTGTCTTTGAATATACAGCAAAGATTGATGCACTAAGAGGAAATATTTGAAATCTGGGATTCGTAAACTAGAAAACGTGCTTCCGAAATCTGTTGGTAGCGCCCACGTTCCTAGGCTGGTTATTTGGCAGCCACTCTAAACTTCTGGTGAGCACAGAAGCCCTTGTGGTCATGTGCCTCCTAGTGTGGTGACAAGTCAGGGACCCTTGGCTGTGTACGGCCACTACCCCCACTTGCTGCACTGTCAGCTCCTGTCACTTGCTTTCTTGGCTTGCTCCAGCACAGGACCTGTACAAACTGGGTAGGCAGATAACACCAAACAGGATCCCCCTTGCCCTGCTGCAGTTCCAGCCTAACTCCACAGGTAACTAGGGCATTTTAGCTCCCTCCAGTGATTAAAGAATCTGCCTGCCAATGCAGAGATTTGATCCTTGGGTGGGGAAGATCCCTTGGAGTGGGAAATGGCAACTCTATTAATCTTGCCTGCAAAATCCCATGGACAGAGGCACCTGGGGTCCAAAGAGTCAGACACGACTGAGTAATTGAGCATGCATGCTTCCCAGACATTAGCTATAGGCTGTGTATTGGCCTATTACTAGCCTAACATACATCTGTCTATCCACCCATTGGTTAATCCCAAGTACCTAGGAATAATGCCTGGTAGGTAAACTTGAATTTATTAAATGTCAAAAATATTTGATTTTTTCAACCATTTAAAAATGCATAACTTACATGCTTTTTATGGGACTTTCCTGGCAGCCAAGTGGGTTCAACCCCTGGTCGGGGAACTAAGATCCTGCATGTCTTGTGGCAAGCATCCCTCCCCCCAATTTATTTTTAAAAAGTGCTGCCTTGAGGTACAAGGATGACATGTACGTGTACTTCCTGTAACAGCAGGTGTAAGAGCTGCTAGTTATAGGGAACAATAAAACAACAAAATTTTAAAAAGCCAGTTCCTAATTTACTAGCTGTACTTCTAAGTACTCAGTACCTAGAGAATATTTCTATCATTCGACAGCCTCATGTCCTAACTGACAGGAGTATTTAATTCAGTATGTCATCACAAACCATATAATACAACAGTTCCAACGTTTCATATTTATTACCGAGTCTCAGACTGATAGTTAGGAAATAAAAAACATCCGGAGCCAAACAGTAGTGATGTTCTCACTGTGATTTGGCTGCTTAAAAAAGTCATCTTAACATGTGCACGACACAGACACATGTTAAGACCACTTCTTATAGACCCAGCTTGCTTCTTATAGACCCAGCTTGGTTCTTCTCCAATGTCTTCTCTTGGAGTTGTACCTACACAGAAGAAATACCAAGTTACAAAGGCAGTCTAACCTCAAATTAGTTGCTCTTACTCACCATCAACTTTTCCTTAAAAGTACCATAAAAAAAAATCTTTGCGAGCAAAGGGTTCCATTTTCCCTTCTTTAGCAAGTTTGGAGTTCTTTTTGGAGAGTAAAAAATGATTTGCTAGATGTGTTAAAGAACTAGTCAAATCAATTTTTTACCTCTCAAAATGACTCCAGGATAAGGAAAACACACTCGTTCTTTACTGCGAGTAAGTAGTAGAGAAGCTCATTTTCGATTCAACAGACCTGGAGCAGACCCAGACGGAATATAGGACCCCAACTACTAAACTAGATCAAACCAGTCATTCTACATAATGGCTTACATGTACATAAAAGCTCTTGCATAATGTTAATACATTAATATGCTTAGTCACTTCAAAGGCCATCAACTGTTCATGTCAATCTGTCATGATTTTACCCCCATAAATGGCAAAATCAAAAAACAATCAACACAGATTTTCTTTCAGCAGGATAATGTCAGTACTTCCACAAAAGAAAGCACTGTAATTGCAACCTGCTTTCACTGCATTTTAAAAGTTAGATCACAAAGCAAAAGACCAGCATCTGATAACTGCAGGTACCCTCTACTGAGCTATGCACTGAATTTTATATACATTTCTTTCATTTCTCACAACTACAAAGGCAGGTCCTACCATCACTGGATGAGATACAATAAACCAAAGGTTGCAATTAATTGGCCTATAAAGCTACGGTGGGTGGCGATTTCCACATGTCTAACTGGCTAAATGAACTAAGGAAATGGGCCTTCATTTTTAGCCCTGACAATTCACATCTCAACCTTGGTCTTCACATCAGCAAACTAATCCCACATCAGCTTAAAAATGCTCTGAAAATACTTTAGTTGAAAGGTTAGAGTTAACCTAGATAACCTCAGAAGTCCTTTGGAGAAATTCTAGTAATGTCTTTCTCCTATCAATCTTCAGAAAAAAATAAAGTTTCTGGTCTTCCCACTGGGATGTGTAATGAGAGAGCCACCTTATGTTCTGGCTCAGAGGAAAAGCAACCAGGAAATAAAAAAAGAATTTCAGAATGGTGGCACAAGATTAATTAAACTGCATGTAACTTTCAACTGTGCACCCAAAGTAATCCTAAATTTAACAAAACACATGGGTGGGGGAGTGTGTCCTTACCTGATTTTATTGCCAGTTTTCATTCGAATCCATTGAGGAATGGGACGATTCTGCTTTTGTTTCTTGGCCAGGAATCGCTTGATTCTGAAAGTCTTGTGAGAAGACTGGGAAGAAAATGCAATCAGAACTTACTCAAGTTAGGAACTCTCTAAATCCAACAGATACTCAAATGCTTAACAAATGCCCCAAACCCTCTCAATGTTAAACCCATCACTGCCTCTTGCTTTGTTCCTCACTTCTCCAGAGGCAGTACAAGGCTAGGATGTGATCCAGTCTTCCCCACTGTCACCCTAGGACTGAGAGGACCACAATCACTGAAGATTGGGACTAGAGCACATGGTTTCCACGAACAACTCGCAAGTCAACCAGCTTCGATCCCCGGGCGGGAACTAAGACTCCTGCAAGCCATGCAGTGCATTCAAAAAAAGAGAAAAAAACACCTTACACAAAGTCCTTGACATTTGGCAGACCGGTTCCAGCTCACCGACCATCTTGGTATTAAATCTAACTCTACTTAAAATGTCACTTTCCCAAGTTCCCGCTGTTTTTTGGCTTTCATAAAGAACTTGGGTCATCTAGTCAGTGTTAGTCGCTCAGTCATGTCCGACTCTGCGACCCCATGGACTGCAGCCCACCAGGCTCCTCTGTCCATCAGATTTTCCAGGCAAGGATACTGGAGTGGGTTGCCATTTCCTTCTCCATGGGTCATCCAATCCAAACCCAAACACCTCCCTCCCCGGTGTGCAGCAGAGTCCAGAGGAAACGGCCTGAGTGCCGGTTTAAAGTCTGACCGATGTGGCCCAACACACCCTTGCATAACAGGCGTTATCACAAAGGAAAAAGACTACACTTCTCTCTCCTAGCTCATAGCAGCAACTGTAAATTTCTGTTAATAAAACCGTATAACACCAGATACCGATCCTCTCCACACCTAAAAGCATATATACAGTTAAAATTCTCCAGGGTACTATCACAGGAAAAACCCAGTTTTTCCCACGGAAAAATCCGCACGCAGCTAGCATTTTACGAAAAACGCCCGAATGACACACAGATTCACACTACATCATCCCTTGTCCCTTGAGTTTAAACGGGATAACGTTCAAGTTCTCGAACAGAGGGCTAAAAAAATCCTATAATCTCATCAAGTGGAAGGATTCTGGCCCCCAAGTTAATAAGTCTTCGAAAACCAGCAGTTCACATTCCCTTTTCGATGACTGAAACATCCCGCGTGTCACTGACAACATCCCCAAGTCGGGCCAGTTTCTGGGATGCCCCCTCGACTTCTTGCCCCATAAACACAGTTTGCTCTGGGAAAAACGGGAATCCCCGCCCGCTCGAGTGGCGGCCTGCAACTGAGAGCGCCCTCTCGGACCTTTCGGGGCCGGCACAGCCCGCCCTTCCCTAGGTGCTCGCTCGCTCGCTTCCCGCCAGGCCCTCGGGCTGGAGCCGAGACCAAACTCCCATCTCCTCTCGAAAAGGCCTTAAAAAGGATCCAGCACCTCGACGCAGCCCGCGGCGCCGGGGAGCTAGCAGAGATCTCAGGTCTCGGAAAGCCACCCCAGGACCGATGGTAACGGATGAACTTACCATGATAAGAGGGAACTCAACTCACATATGATGGCGGAGAAGAGAAAAGAGGAGGAAGTGAGCGGAAGGACGTGTTTAGAAGGCGCCGCTGGGGGCGGGGCTTCGGGAGGTCACACTGTGCGCCAACCAACGCCCTCTGGAGGTCCGTCTCTGCCCACGCTCCCGTTAGACCGTGGGAAACAGCGCTTGTTCGTATGAAATGGAATTTGGTTTGCTCCAGTTCTGTAACTGGGTTCCTCTGGAGCCTGTTAGTGTGCCAGGGGCACCTTGTGTCATGGATGAGGCACACGGTCCATGATAAATGCCAAGGCAGAAACCCTTCCGAAAGCGGGAGGAGCAAGGGGGCGGGGCTATCTCCAAAGAGGGCGGGGGAGACGTCACGTTCCAGCGCAAGGGACTTCGGTCCTTGGCTAAGGAGGGAGCACGCGAAGGTATGCCCAACAAGGGAGGGCCAGTGGGACTTGCATCCACACCTGCTTCTCTGCGGGGCTACCCTGGTGGTTAAGTGGCAGAGAACACACCTGCCAATACAGGAGATGAGGGTTGGATCCCTGCATGGGGAAGATCCCTTGGAGAAGGAAATGACGAACCACTCCAGTATTCTTGCCTGGAAAATCCCATGGACAGAGGAGCCTGGCAGACTGCAGTCCCTGGGGTCGCACGGAGTCGTGTTAGTGACTAAACAACAGTTCTTCCTTGGCAGTTCTTTCTTTTTCTTCTCCACGTTTAAAAACAAAGACCTCTATCTTTTCAATCACTTCAAGCATTTTCACAGTAATAGATTTAGGTAAGGATTTTTAACAGCAGAATTTTAGTTACTTTAATCCCACTTAGTGTTTAGGTTCAGACGCTCATCCAAATCTACATTTGATTCAAGTGAGACCTCAGGCTTCTTACTTTGGATTTTTATTATTTATTTAAGAGCCAGTATTTTATTTTTGGTGGCAAGAAGGAGCAACACATAAGCCTTTAATAGATAAATTTTCATTGTCGTCATCATCATCATAGCTACCATTTCCTCAGGTTTAGAGTGTGACTGACACTGCTAAGAGCTTATATAAATCATTCTTTTAATTCTTACAGCTTCATAGGGCACTTGTTCTGCCTGGTTTTCCTTCTACCTTGCATGACACCCTTTCTGAGTTTCTTTTGCTGATTCTTCCTTATCTCACTTCCTTATCTCTCTCTCTCTCTCTCCCTTCTTTTTTAAACATTGTAGAGCTCTGAGGTTCAGATTTGGACTTCTTCTCTTTTCTATATACACTCTCTCCTTTGGTGACCTCACCCAATATCACGGCTTTAAATACTCTCTTGTACTTCTTCCTTGGAAATCCAGTGGTAAAGACTCTGCCCTTCCAGTGCAGGGGCCATGGGTTTGATCCCTGGATGGGGAACTGGGATTCTCCCATGCTGTACAGTGTGGCCAAAAATATAAAAAGGAGTTGGTGGTTTCTGGTAGATCGTGGAGAGGAAGGCAGGAAGGAGAGACATTAAAGATGCAGGGAAAACCAGGTTTAATAGTGTGGGGGTCTCAGTGGACACAGTGGGCAGGCTGAAGAGCATCAGGAAAGAAATTTGCCTTGGAAAGGACAACAGTTGTTTCCCAAGTTAGGGGGAAAAAAGATGGATGAAGAGAGAATTTGTTTTTGTAAATTTAATTTTGTTTTTTAATCATGTAAATATTTTCCATGCTTCCACTTACATTCTATATGGCCCTACATTTCCTCTCCTAGATGTTTCTCCAACAGAAAGGTGAACAAACATGCATCAAGAAGTATGTACTGGGACTTTCCTGGTGGTCCAGTGGTTAAGACTCTGTGCTCCCAATGCAGGGGGCACAGATTTGATACCTGGTCAGGGAACTAAGGTTCCACATGTCATAGTTCAGTTCAGTTCAGTCGCTCAGTAGTGTCTGACTCTCCACGACCCCATGAACTGCAGCATGCCAGGCCTCCCTT